>JASDQU010438918.1:39699-55263 GCA_032191745.1 Picea mariana | reverse complement strand
GGAGGAAGGATGAGTAGTAATAGTGGAGAAAGTATGGAGATCTGTCTTGGGGTGGAAGTTAGTGTTTTTCCTTCAAAAAAAAAAAGAAAAAAAAAAAGAAAAAAAATGAGTATATATGAATATTCATTATTACGTAACTAAACCAAAGCTGTTTAAAATAAAATTGTTGAACCGGATAATAGTAATTAAAGGATTTCTCAAATAATTGATTGATTTGTTGTCTTTTATAAAATACTAGTCTTGCTGACTGGGTTGAATGCGTACATAAAATACTAAAGGATGACAGTTTGATTATTAGTACATGCACGAGAATTGTATGTACTAGCTACACATGCAATTCTTGTACATATACACTAGTATGTATGAGTTTTCTTGACTTACTTACTAATAATGTCGGTTACTTGTTATGAATGTGTGAACTATGTTTCTTTTCCTTATACCATAAGATACCTTAACTTTGGGACAAAGTTTCCTAAAGGGTGGGTGTATGTAACAACCCTAGTTAAACAAATGTGAAGGATTATTAAGTAAAAATTAATTAGGGGATTAATCGTCTTAATATGATATTAATTAAACACGATAGGTATAATAAAACTAATTAATTAATTATTGATTAATTAATGGTTGCAATTGATTAATTAAACTACCTATTACATTTAAAAGCATGAGTATTAAATTTAATAAATTATTAAGTTATATAGTTAAATTTAAAGGTTATGTATCCAACAAGGGATAGCATATTAACTACATGAGGATAAAATAATAAAGGAGGGATAAGGGGCATTAACAGCGGGAGGATAAGAAGGTAATAAATGGGTTAGGTGGGGAGAAAAGGGGGGGGGGGAGTCGGGGAAGGAGGAATAAGGAGGGGAAGGAGGTGGACAGGAGGCCATTCTACGGGAGGTTGGGGATGGATTTTGGGAGCTCTGGGATTTGTAGAGAGAGAGGTGAAATTTTGTGAGTGGGATTGTATCAGTGCACCGGAGTTGCTGGGGGTTTTGGGCACGGAGGGCCAGGATATCCATATGATATCCTGGAGCTAGGAAGTTACCTAGTTGGCAGGGAGGAACTCGGTTGTGGGCAGTGTTTTACGGTACAGTAGCGGTCAAGAAGGAATTTGGACAACGGACGTCTATTAGCATCAGGTTCAGGTATTTCAAATTATGCATTGTTTTAATCTCTTATAAAAATTTATTATAATTGATAAATTTTTAGGCGAATGTGCTAAATTATAGAAATTTCTTGAATTTTACTATTGTGTTGTAAATTAATGGTTGTTTATTTAATTCACCCATTACATTAAAGTTAAAATGAACATATGAATCGGTAAAAGTTAGTTTTTTTTAAATAAATTTATGTTTAAAATAAATAAACACTTCATTTTGTTAAAATTTAATATTTAATTTGAATATATTTTTTTAAATCCATAAATTTATTTATATATAAAAAAAATTACATTATCATATGCTTTATGATTTGGATACTAGTCTCTAAGTTAAGTCTTCAAGAAAAATTATGGTTGTACCATGACTTAAAAAGACAAAAATATACAAAATTACATCAGTCCATTATTAAAAAAAAAAAATTATATCCATCCTGCATGCTCCAGCTCTAATGCTTCTTTTGAGAGGCCATCAAAGAATTGTGTCAAAAGGAAGTCATCTTTTGTTGAATATCTTCAAAGGGTTGTTGTACATTAAAATTTCTAAGTCATTCTCATTTACGAATCCATTGGATAACTAGTAAAGAATCCCCAAAAATTTTAAGTTGTCTAATGCCATATTATTAAGCCAATTGAAGGGTTAGTTTGAAATACATTAGTTCACAATAGTTGTTTGTTTCCTACCCAATGTCATCTTTGAAAGCTATGTTGTGATTGACCGATCCATTTTGTTTTTCCTCTACCTAAGGATAAGCATTTAGGATATTAAGAGACTGAATTGCTCAATTCGGTGGTAGGGTTTCATGTCATTCAAAAAGCTTCAGGTTTCTAGCAAGTCAAATTCCCCATGCTATATTCAGTGGCTAAGATATCATATTCTTTATATCCTTGTTTGTATACCAAGACCTGAAGGATTCTTCTTTGCTTCCTTGCCATGTATGTCTTATCCATACCACGCTTCCATCTTATTTCAATACATCTTTGGAAAAGAAGAAAGTTAGGAGTAAATGATCAATAGTTTCCTTTTCTTGTTGGCATAAACTACAACATCCTTGGCCAACAAAGTTGTTTCTTTGTTTCCTGTAAAACCTCTTACGTAGAATCTCTTATGTAGTAGCCTTGTTGTTTAATGCTAGACAAATGGAGATTTTATTATTGGAGGGGCACATTAACTTCGAGATTATTCTCCACCACCTAACAATTTTTCCCTCCAAAGCTTCCTCAACAAGAGTTCTATATCCCAATTTATGAGCATAAGTCCTGAAAGGGTTAATACATCATAACAATTAATATTCATTGTCCCCTAGTTTGACATTGTTATTTTTCAGGGAATCTATATATGAATTTCAAGCTTCCACAACATCCTCTCCCAATCCAATTTCCTCCGAAGTGGGACATTTTTGTAGTCAATTTGTAGACCTCTCCTAGTTCACAATTTGTCTTAGTGAAAAAAACCTTTTCTCCAAAGTTCTTGTGTCACCCATGGAGGTAGTATTTGTTGGCCTTTACTACCTATCTAAGGATAAATATCTAGATGAACTTTATCCCCTCTTCGCATGATCCAAGTGGATATCGGTGGCCACCTAAGTTTTCCAACTGGCTCAAAACAATTTTCTGGCAATTTTGGTAATTTACTATTTTTAGCAGTTTTTAACTTCTGGGGCCATTTTGAGGGCCTAAATGAAGGTTTTTGGGATCGATCTTCTCAATGATATTCAAAATCTCTAATTGAGCCCCCTAAATGGATCTCCTTGATGATACCTTTCGAACGATTTATGGTGCACCCCAAACGGAGATCGTATGCCAAACTTATGCCCCCGGGAAGTTGATACACCAAACTACCCAAAACAAGGTCCACAAAACTATTGGATTTTCATCTTCTGGGGTTAGGGTTTTGGATTTTATTTATGATAAAAATGCTTTTGGATCCTCATTTTAAAAATCATCTTCTTGTGAATGAGAGTAGCGAGCACATCTCTTCTTAGAGATAAGATCCCACCATTCTAGCGAGTCTTTAACTCTGTATTTTTACAGTCTTTGTACATTTTCGCTCATTAATAGAAAATTATGTATTATTGTATCTCTGTGTTTATGGTTGCATCTCTGATACATTTATGTTATATTCTTGGATATCTGAGATATCTCTGCACATTTCTTTATTGTATCTTCGCTCTCATTTCATGCCAAAAGTAATTCATATCAGTGGTATCATAGCAGGCTGCTCTTGATCATTTTTTTCAGTGCATGTCCCCGACGAGGTCCGAGTATACCAAGTTGGGTCTCGATCTTGTCTCACTTGAAGAAAATCGTTCTCACATGCCCAATAAACCCTCCATGGGAGAAGAAAAGAAAAATGATGGAGCAAACAATTCTATCAATTTGATGCTTGAGAAATCTCTCACACGACAGAGGGACAAAATGATGGAGAATTTTTCCCACATCCTTCAATGCTTGTTGATAGAAACAGGCATTCATCAAACAACCACTTTGGAAGCACCTCTCCTTTCAAGGTACAAGTTAATTTTGATATTCCCGTATTTGAAGGTCAGATAGATGCGGATGCCCTAGACAAATGGTTAAATCTGTTAGAAGGTTATTTCTCTGTTCATAATTTTTTCAACATGGAAAATATCACCTTCGCACTCCTTAAAGCTCTCCCCCATGTCAAACATTGGTGGGAAACTTACTGGGAGCAAAGTTCCACTGAGGAGTCTGGAATATATGGGGCCGATCCCACTTGGGATTTTTTTGTGGATGCAGTGAAGGAACAATATTACCCTGTTGGAAACTATGAGGACCAATACATGAGATGGACCACACTATGACAAGAGAGGGGCCAAGACGTTTTGGAGTTCACCAATACCTTCCATACCTTGTGCACCAAGTTGGGTATCAAATACTTCGAACAACATTTGGTTCTGAAATACTGTGGGCCTCTACACAGATACATCCAAACTGAAATGATTTTTCTGGACATTTCATCACTTGGTGCTTCTTATCGATATGTTGTTAAAATTGAGCAGAAATTTAAGAACCAGAACAAACGGGATTTTGGGTCTGCAAATATGCAACAACCAAAGTATGATAAAGAGGGCCCTAACAAACAATCTCCCGAAAACCATTCCAAACCATAGGAAAAGAAGGGTTATGGAAAGAAAAAGAAGGACACCAGAAAATGATGTGATTTCCAAAAAAAGCCCTTGGCACAACATCGATGAATGTCACTCAAAACAGTCATTGGTGCCCAAGATCAAAGACAAGGAGCTGAAACCTGATACAAAATATGATTATGAAAAAACTGGTAAAAGACAGATCATCAATGCAGACCCCACTGCTATTATCGCGATCACAACAATTCAATCAAAGAACCAATGGATCTTGAAGAGGGGGAGTGCCTTTTTCATTCACATATGTGCGTGAAAGGGACCCCACTGCATTTTATTGTTGATAGTGGAATCTAGAAGAACCCCATCTCAGCAGAGATCGTAAAAAAATCAGGATTTTTGAAAACACCACACCCACAACCATACAACATTGGGTGGCTTCGCCAGGGACAAGATCTTTGTGTCATCCAACAATGTTGATTGTCATAAGACATCCATACCTTCAAGGATGAGGTATTATGTAATGTTTCCCCACTGGATGTATGTGATGTTGTCTTGGGCCAACCATATATGTGGAAGTGCCATGTTGTTTATGAGTCTTGACCTCGCAATGTCATTGTTTCTCTGCGGGGTCATCGCTACAGAATACTAGAGGTAGTTATGACTATTGTTCCACCTAAACAGTGTCGCAAGGTAGTATCTCATACTACAAAATTTCTCTTTTTCAGGATATGTTCAAAAGGTGAAGAAAATGATACTGCAACTACTACAGTCTCATCCCAAGCACCTTCTATCCAACAGAAGCAGGTCAACAAGATTGCAACAACGTGTAAAGATTCCTACTGCACACAAGCATCTCATGTAGCCAAATTGGTTAAAAAGGTGAACCCTTCCAGCCACATGTTCGTGACAACCTTCAACAAGCTAAGTAGCGCAACTTCTTCAACAAGGAAAGCAACTCATCAAGATGCAGATTCAACAAATGATTTTCCCTCTCCCCCGGGAACTCAATGCAATGGATACCATTTCTTCCTAAGGAGGGAGTATTTAGCAAGGTGGATATCGATGGCCACCCACCTTTTCCAACTGGCTCAAAACAATTTTCTCACAATTTTGGTAATTTACTATTTTTAGCAGTCTTTAGCTTCTAGGGCCATTTTGAGGGCCTAAATGAAGGGTTTTTGGGATCGATCTTCTCAATTGTAGTTGAAGGTTCTGATTGAGTCCCCTAAATTAATCTCCTTGAAGATACATTTTCAATGAGCTATCGTGCACCCCAAATGGAGATCGTATGCTAAAGTTATGCCCCCAGGAAGTTGATACACCAAACTACCCAAAACGGGGTCCAAAAAATTGTTGGATTTTCATTTTCTAGGGTTAGGGTTTTGGATTTTCTTTATGATAAAAATGTCTTTGGCGCCTCATTGTAAAAATCATCTTCTTGTGAATGAGAGTAGCGGACACGTCTCTTCTTAGAGATAAGCTGCCACCATTCTAACGAGTCTTTCACTCTGTATTTTTACAGTCTTTGTACATTTTCGCTCATTAATAGAAAATTGTGTATTACTATATCTCTTTGTTTATGGTTGCATCTCTGATACATTTATGTTATATTATTGTATATCCAAAATATCTCTGTACATTTCTTTATTATATCTCCACTCTCATTTCGTGTCAAAAATAATCTAGACACCTTCCATGTCAACAAATTACCAATCAGTTGGAAAGTTGAGTTCACATATTTCCATATGATTGAGGCATTACGGACCTATTTGATAGCGTTTCTAATCCAATCCTCCATTTTGGTTGGGTACATGTACTTATATTTGATTATCTAAACATGCATTCCTTTTCCTTAGACCAACCTCTATACATTTTTTGCTTCTAGGGCCTTAGAGAAAAGGAGGAGGTTTTTTAGGCCCCATCCTCCATTTGCTTTGGGGACCGCCATTTTTTTCCAAGATGTCAACACAAGTCCTTTCTTATATTTTTCTCGTAACCAATTAAATTTGTAGCACAATTTTCTAATTGCTTCCAATACACCTTTGAGGACCCAAGTCAATGAAATCCAATATACAGGTATGGCTTCCAAGACAACTTTGATAAGTACTAATCTTCCCATTGCTGAGAACCACTGATTGCACCAATGATTTATACTTTTTCTACTTTGGTGTAGTGTACCTAGCCACCCAAGTACCCGCTAGGATGGAGAGGTACTTGGAAATTTCTCTAATTTCCACAAAATTCGCCATGCTATTAACTTTGATACCATATCACTATTCTACCATGTCA
Organism: Picea mariana; assembly: GCA_032191745.1. Classification (NCBI taxonomy): domain Eukaryota; kingdom Viridiplantae; phylum Streptophyta; class Pinopsida; order Pinales; family Pinaceae; genus Picea; species Picea mariana. The sequence goes on along the minus strand of JASDQU010438918.1, from coordinate 48,705 downwards.
TATGGTGAAACTCTACATGCATATTGACATACATAATCATGCTAATTCATGTAAACAAATAAAAACATAAAATGTAGAACTAATAATAGAGTAGTCATATTGAATAATGAAAGACAACAACAAGTTGTCAATTCTCGCTAGCACATCCAATTAAGGTGTGGATTTCATTTTCTAGGAGACTTGAGTTGAATACGCTTGTGTTTAGTCATGAGGAGACACCAAAAAATATTACCATGTTAAGGGTTGGTGCAGTCGAGGCCAGGTGCAATTCCCATGTGATTTTGATGGCTTAAATTCCCCTGGGTTGTGGTTTCTTAGCCAATGGTTGAAATGATAGCCTCGAAAGTGACGGACATTTCCAACAAAAAAAAAACACCAATTGGTTGTTGGCATGGGATGGTCCTCCCAACCGTAGGCATCATTGCAATGTTTCTTCTTATAATAAGCCACCCTGTGTTGGGGATATGAGTCCAAAATGACAGACAAGATCCTCTTAACTCAATTCCCATTAATTTCTCAACCTTGTCACTCATGCGACCATCCCAATCACCATCTCTCTTCCCCTCTTTAGTCTACACAACCCTCAGAAGTGGACCCCCTTCTCTACAATGCAATCCCTCAAGATGTCACACCCCTTTTCCTGGGCTCCATCATCGACTAGCAAATAAAATATCAATGTGGGGATCTATAGGGATGCTCAGTATCAATTTTCACAATAGTCATAAAATCCATTCCCCATATAGACTTGGCTCCATTTCTCTTGCAATTTGTACCAACAACATAAACACTAAGGTAGAGAGATGGATGGAATAATGGAAAAAATGATGGGAAGCTCTCCAAACACAAGGATTAAGTATGCGTGTATCTAATTTAACACTTATGCTTTATACATAAGCTAAGGTAAGGACTTTAGGTTATAATAAAATATTATACTATTCTTGAATTTGGTCCCCTTCTCGTTCCTCTCTCGTGGAGTCATAGCCCTCATTGTTTTAGTCCCCCTTGTCTCGCAACCAATGACGTATTTTTAATTTATAACTTTAATTTACATCATCTACATTCATTGGTTCTCGATCGTACTATTTGGCTCATAGCCTAATTCACATATTTATATTACATTACATTTGGGGATCAAAATTGGGGTTTTACCTTCCCCTCCTCCTTATTTTTGCACTATCCTTAATGCCCATCACCCTATAGGTGTTCATATATATATATATATATATATATATATATATATATATATATATATATATCAAGAATTCAAAACAGATGTAGGTAGGCTTCCCACATTGCATCTTCTATCTCTCATGTCAGTCTTTAGGGTTGTAGTAGTTCAACTGGATCTTTACCTTTACCTACCATATGGATCTTCTAGCTCCCATCTCTTGAAGTTAACCCCTTGGGATCTTTTTTTCATACCTCCACATCAATAACATTTCCACTCCAACTCAAACAAGTAGTGGCATCTAACTTATATATTGTTCCAATCCTTATACCCTCTTCAAAGATCAATGCACCATATACCAATTTTCAACTTCTTCTCATAAATATTACACCAACCCTTGCATTAGTGATTGGACTCACTAAGTTGAGGCCTGGAACATACCTCACTTTAAGAGTAATCCTTGTTCTTCCATCCCTAAATCCAAAAATTTGTTCTCAACTACACTCCTTACAAATGTAACTACACTCATTACCCATGTAACTGGCCATCCATCATGTTACACATCATAAAATGTTATCATTATGGAGATAAACCAATGTTTCCTTATGAAACCTTAATCTAACCAACCATCTTCCACTAATCAACTCCTCATATCCTAACTTCCGATTGTAAATTCACCAACATAGACAACGCATTGTCTTATATAAATGAACACAATAAACATTATGTTGCATAATACATCAAAGTGACATTGTTACATGCAAATGGCAATCATCACTCGGATATCCCTCATTTTTCATCACAGAAACTATGGACTATAAATCTAAATTCATCTATTATCCATGAGCTGAAAAAGAGATTGACACATATCCTTTAAAGAAAAGTATGAATAAAAAAACCAGTGCATTTGATTACAAGTTGTTTCCTCTAAGTGCTAACAATTGCCACTTTGTTTCCCCGAATTAAAGGTTAAGTGCTTAAAATTGCCACTGGAAACTCTGGGCACATTATCCATTAGCTGAAAAGAGATGGACAATCTTTCTTTAAAATAAAGAAACCATTACGTTCAATTACAATTTGTTTCCTCTTGAACGATAGGTCAAGTGCTAACGATTGTCACTAAAACTCTGGGCGGAGTCGACTAGATGTATGGTTGATTATTTTTTGTGAGTCGTTGCAAGTCCCAAGTCCCACGGTTGCCAATAGTATCGTTCATATGTTTTCCTTAACATCCCAGATCCCCGTCGCTTTGAAATCTCAGAATCATCATCTAAACCAAGATATCAGACTGTTTGAAGTCTGACAATCATCATCTAAACCAACATGTTAGACTCTCAATATCTAAACTACTTTATGTATTTTACTTGCACTTATTAAGAACCATCCATGCAAGAAAAATCCATATAGGGAGTAGCTCTAATCAAATGTTCAGGTTGATTACTCAACAGACAAACCAGATTGATTGTGCGTGCCAATGAGAATAAAGACTGAAGAATAATACCGACTCTCATACATTTAGAGAACAACACTAACTTTTAATATATTTCCCGCGTCCCATTAAAATTGGATAAGGGTTTTACAAAACAGAAAGGAGTGAGTGTTAAAAGAAAACGGAGGGGGGGGGGCAAGGATTCAAATCATTACACTTGGAAACCATCGTTTTTGTATTTACGTATCTCACTGCTGTTAGAAATAATGATTACGTGACATGATAAGCTGGTAGGATGATACAGCAGGAGCAATGTATTTAAGGTTATATCTCTATTTGTATAACGTTTATATGTATATATATCCCTTAAATATCCCAGTATATAATATATACGATATGAATATTCCGACATACAGTACTGCTATCTGTTTATTATACAGCAGACAAGTTGCTTTCATCGTTTTGGATTTATTATACAGCGGACAAGTTAATTTTAATTTCTCGAATCGTCCACTTYACTCTTGCCATTTGCTGGAGAAGTAGAAGKTGGTTCAKCATCTGCAATGAATGATGAACATGTTCATCATTCATTCTTCGCCCCACTAAAATGTAAAGCAATGAATGCATAAAGGACTAGTTACTTTGTGATTGTTTGGCCATTTATCATTGGTATCCCTACTGAGTGGTCCATTGCCATTTATTGTTAATCTCTCCGTTTCTTCATCTCCTTTACCCAGTCTCTGTATCTTTATCCTCCGGACTGTGCGTGGGGTATGCTCATCCCAGATGTAACTGTCCTTGTCTTTGTTCTTTGACTCTACTACATTTCGTTGAACCATCAAAACCAAATCAATGAGTTCACGTTCTGAATAGAAGAGGCAGATAAGGAAGGACTGAAAAATCTTGTGTGAGTCATTATATAACACCAAATCACAATGTTATTAATGCAGTAATCTAAATGTTTTTTTTTTGGGGAGGTTTTTTGATAATTTTTTTTGTTTGATTTTGCTCGAAATCTGGTCATGAATGGTTGGATCTGTAGATTTGAATGGTTAATAATTTAAACAACAAAAAATAGAGATTTTGTCCAAATTTACATAACTGGATTCTGGCCAATTCCTGCCAGAAAACCCAAAAGATAGAAAGTTTAGCCAACTTTCATTGAGTGATTTAAATTTTTGATGTTAGGAAACTTAATAATAATAATAATAATAATTTATTTTTAAAATCACCTGAAAACCAACACTAAATTGGTATATGAAATCTCTTTATTTATAAAACAAGAGACTCCTTCAACTCAGTTATTTGACTTGATTATAATAATAATAATAATAATATAATATTAAATACAACTTGTATTTGCTCCATTATGAAGGTTTGAAGGCCGGAAAGATTAAAAACATCATAATCTTTGGAGGCATGGACCAATTATAGATTAGAATTTTGAAAAATAAAATTATTATATAGACATAAATTTTTCTACCAAAATTTTGTTAATATCGATAATAAAAACAAATGTGATTTTGGTTAATTTTATCTTCCTTTATCCTGTCAGCTTTAGCACTAATGTATGTAGAGATACTTCAGAAAAATTATATTAATGCTTTATATTATAATATATGTATTAATAAAAATAAAGAAAAATTATATTAATGCTTTACATTATAATATATTTATTAATAAAAATAAAGTTGAACATATGAATTGGTAAAAGTTATTGTTTTCTATACCATCATTATCAATAATATATGTAGAGATCTTTCAGAAAATTTATATTAATGCTTTAAAATATCATATATTTATTAATAAAAATAAAGTTAAAATGAAATATTAATTTATAAACTTTTTTTTTTAAGGAATTTTTTTTCAAACTAAATAAAAAATCATTAATCATTAAGTTAAAATTTAATATTTAAGTTGACTATTTAAAAAAAAAAAATCCATAATTTTATTTATATAAAACAAAATTATATGATGATATGCTTTATGGTATTCAAAACTAAAGGTTGTGTAGTTATAAGTTGTATTAAGAAATGTAGGTGTTTCTTGATTTAAAAGGTTATTAATTACATCTTTGAATACTAGTTTCTAAGTTGCATTTTCAAAAAGATATGGTTGTTCCATGACTTAAAAAGACAAAAATATGTGAAATTACTTCATATGATAAACATGATGCAATGAGTCCACTATCAAAAAGAAGAAAATTATATACATGGTCCATGGGGGAAATCAACTGTGTGTCCATCCTAAAAGATGGAGGTGCTCCAGATACCATGCTCCAGATCCAATGCCTCTTTTAAGAAGCCATCAAAGAAATTTGTTAAAAGGTCATCATCTTTTATTGTATATCATCAAAAAGTGGTTGTAGAACATCTTCTAGTGGATGTTTTTACGGAATCTCCAAAAAGATTTATCTCTTAGTTATTTATAGCGAAGGTATTTGAGGAAGTATGTACCTTTAAGGTACATATGCACCAGTGCGCACCTAAAACATACTACACCGATGCTTAAATGTAGAAACGCACCATCACTATTCATAATGGAGGTTGTTAGCGGAGGGAGGCGATTGGAGGTTTTTGCAGATATTTTTTAATCCATGCACCTTTACGGTACATATGTACCGATGCACAACTAAAATATAATACACCAATGCTTAGATGTTCAAATGCATCATCATAAGTACATCAAATAAATACAACACATTGGTATTATGTACTACAAGACAATGAGAAAAATACATAATAATTTACCATATCGGTTCATTTTATGGGACGCCCTGTCATGAGTGAATTATAAGAAAAATGCACCAGTAACAATGCATAAAAAAGTTAAAATGAAACGTCATTGTATTAAATTCACTGAAACGCACCAGTGTGATTAATTATGTTGTGTTGGGAGAAATATTTAAAAAATTATCATTGCAGTGCATCTCTTAAAATGTGCCCATTACAAGTGCTTCATAAAAGACAAAACATCATTAAAAAACATCTGGTGTTGCAAGGAACATAGTGTATCATTGTTCTTCATATAACAAATCACACCACTTGATTTATCATTAAAAAATTATATTAAAGTGGTGTGTTTCGTAGAACCAGCTGCCTCGAGTTACACAATTCATCTCTGAAATGGCATCACAAGTTGTTTTGTATGACGACCCTTAACCAATGCACTATATAACACAACCCATTGCTATAAATATTGGTGCTTGACTAACAATGACGCACTAGTGCGTTAAATTTAACACATTGTTATTCGGTGTCTTATGTCTCATATGGAGCACCATATTATGTTATGAATAACACCAATTACTTTTTCACTTTTTGTTTGCAAAAAAAAAAAAAAATAGTTTTTGATAAATACAAATTAGTTATACATGTTTGTGTTTTATATTTTAAATTTGTTTTATGTATATATACATATGTATGTGTGTGTGTGTGTGTGTGTGTGATCCTAAAATGAATTCTATGTGAATTAGATACGACGACGATGTTGAGTTCAATAGCCATAGAAGCAGTAGGAGCAACTAGAAGAAAAATAATTTAATTCACAAATTAGATATGAAAACCTCCACAGTTAAATTTTGCAGAGATTTTACTTTGTGAAGGAAAAAAAAAGGTCACCCTTCGGTGCCTCTCATACTTTAGTGCATAGACTTGATCCTTTGCCACTTCCTCAATGCTCTCCCACACATCTCTTCCTCCACGGGATGCTTGAATTTCTTCAAGATACCATCATAATCATTCATGTAGTCATAATATGAACTGGTGTCAATACGATTGTAAATTGCATGCCTACACCTCCTCTTATTCGCCTCGAGGGGACTTATTGAATAGTTTTTTAAGGATGGGGAGGAATTCGTAGCCCTAAAGTATCTATAACTAGGGCCCTCAACGGTGGAACTGAGCACATAAAATTTGTTCCCTTCCAAGTTTGTCATCTTGGCCCCTATTTTGGCATAATTAGGACTACCAAACTCTGTCATTAGAGATTCTCAATGCCCCTTTACCCTATTCGTCAAGAAAGGACCCTAGTGAATGTCTGAATTATAACAAAGTGTCAACCTAAAGAATGAACTAAGGTCCATATTGTATATTTAATAGAATTTAAGAAGAACATTTGGAAAAACAATTGATGATCCATAAACTTTGTCATCATGCCTTATCATTAAAATTAATTGTTTCCTTGGCCTCTACCTACTCCTCCATGAGATCCTCAACCATGTATTTACTAAGAATCTCATTTTTCTTCTTCTCTACAACCATATACTTGATCGATTTCTCATCCAGAAGGGTCACATGGGAAACAAACTATCACTCTATCTATTATTCGTTCCCCTTGTCCTACTCTCCAATTTCTTTCACCACATCCTCATCTTCCTTGAATAGGACCAACTTAATGGAGACAACATCCCTGATCTTGATCATCAAACTAACCTCCCTCTAGATAGGATCAATTCTATGTCACTCCCTCGATGCTCTGGCTAACATCTCTTCCTCCTTAGGCCACTCGATTTTCTCCAAGATACCATTCTCATCATCCATGTTGACTTAATAATTGGCATTAGTTCACTTGTAAAAAATATGCGTAGACCTCCTCTTCTTCACCTCGCGGGGGGTTATTTAATATCTCTTTGATGGCAGGGAGGAATTTCAGAGCCCCACTTGTACAATTGGTTGCTAGAAGATTGTAACATTTCATATTCGAGTAATCAATTGTAGAAGTGCAGCTGGGAAATTTCTCCGTGACATCAAAGAGATATTTTATAAGCCCTTCGAGATGAAGAGGAGGAGGTATATTTATGTTATTTACAATCAAATTTTCGCTAGTCATTATGGTGACAGGAATGACAAGAATGGTATCCTGAAGAAAGTCAAGTGGCCCGTGGAGGAGGAGATGCAGGCCAAAGTGTTGGAGGAGTGGCATAGGATCAAGTCTATCTAGAGGGAGGCCAGGTTGATGATCAAGAGTTGGGAGGTTGTTTCTATTAAGTTTTTCCTATTTGAGGAAGATGAGGATTAGGTGGAAGAAATGGGAGAGAAGGGAAATGGAAATGAGTAGCAGAGAGAGAGAGAGATTTTCCCATGTGTTACTAGATGAATTGGTAAGTTCTGACACAAACTAATCTCCCTAACTTCAAAAATAAATTAGAATAAAACATGACAAAATACAAACTTTTTCTTAGGTTTCCATTGTAATGTATACTAGCTTAATGAGCGATAAATGACATATCGTTTAAATGTTGTTTTATCCTTTCTAGTGTCGTCCTTTCTCCATATCAAGGTTTGTGGGATGTTGAACCTATGAGATACACAAACCAACAAAGAGAGAGCAACGCTATATATATTCTAATGGAACCTATGCATAAGATCAAGGATTTATGCAATAAAAATGGAGACACTTTTATAGGAAATAAATGTATTACTGTATTATATTGATGGAAGAAGAGAATAGAAATTGTTCCTTGATGTTTCAAGGTCCCTTCTGATGGCCCTTTACCTCAACACACACACACCTCTTTCTCCAATGATTTTTATGAAGACTACACACAACCTGACTTGGAAAGATAAAGCAAAGCTATCACAAGCACAATATTCAACAACATTCTTCACACATAATCTAGACTAACTCTTCTCATGAGAGATCCCTCCTTATATATAGTGAAGGGGAAGGGATGAAGGGATTAGGATGATCCCACCAAATCAAAAAGGGAGGTGAGGTCAAAACTGATCAAAAGCCACCTCATACTATCGAAGATTCTATTATAGAACCTTCGAGAAATTTCTTTAAAATATCATCGCACCCTTAACACTGAGCAATATGCGACAATTTCGCAGGCCACTGTGGTGCAACCTGTGTCTATTCTCAATCGTCGCACCCTTAAAACTAAGCAAGGTGCAACGATCCTTGTTTACAAGGTTTTGCAATAAGGAAAACACAATTCCATCTCTCTGGGAAAGTTTTATTTCTTCAACATCCTCCAGGGAATAGGGACACTCATCTTTCTTCTAATAGGTGATACACATACTATCAGTGGTCACGAGGGTGATGAAAATAATGTGTAACACCATGTGCCTCTTCTAGTAGAGAAAGCGATCAAGCGCATGGTTTTGGATAAGAAGAAACATGACCTTATTAGTAAGTACATGGGTGAATATCTCATGGAGGAGTAGGTCGACGCCAAGGAAATGCTTAATATTTAGCAATAAGAAATGATGACAAAGATTGTGGATCATTGGTGGGTGAAATCATGAAGGTGGGTTACACTTTTGCTTGTTTTATGACAAAAAAAACTGTATTTTCACAAGTTATTCAACTTCCGACATATAAAAGTATTTTTTTTATTTTGAATTTCACTTTACAGTAAAAACAAAACTTGTGAAGAATTGTGTTAGCTTTCTAATGACTATTT
>JASDQU010438918.1:22983-39649 GCA_032191745.1 Picea mariana | reverse complement strand
ACTAAGTTTTAATATATTTCCCGCGTCCCATTAAAATTGGATAAGGGTTTTACAAAACAGAAAGGAGTGAGTGTTAAAAGAAAACGGGGGGGGGGGCGCGGGGGGCAAGGATTCAAATCATTACACCTGCAAACCATCGTTTTTGTATTTACGTATCTCACTGCTGTTAGAAATAATGATTACGTGACATGATAAGCTGGTATGATGATACAGCAGGAGCAATGTATTTAAGGTTATATCTCTATTTGTATAACATTTATATGTATATATATCCCTTAAATATCCCAGTATATAATATATACGATATGAATATTCCAACATACAGTACTGCTATCTGTTTATTATACAGCAGACAAGTTGCTTTCATCGTTTTGGATTTATTATACAGCGGACAAGTTAATTTTAATTTCTCGAATCGTCCACTTTACTCTTGCCATTTGCTGGAGAAGTAGAAGTTGGTTCATCATCTGCAATGAATGATGAACATGTTCATCATTCATTCTTCGCCCCACTAAAATGTAAAGCAATGAATGCATAAAGGACTAGTTACTTTGTGATTGTTTGGCCATTTATCATTGGTATCCCTACTGAGTGGTCCATTGCCATTTATTGTTAATCTGTCGGTTTCTTCATCTCCTTTACGCAGTCTTTGTATCTTTATCCTCCGGACTGTGCGTGGGGTATGCTCATGCCAGATGTAACTGTCCTTGTCTTTGTTCTTTGACTCTACTACATTGCGTTGAACCATCAAAACCAAATCAATGAGTTCACGTTCTGAATAGAAGAGGCAGATAAGGAAGGATTGTGAAAAATCTTGTGTGAATCATTATATAACACCAAATCACAATGTTATTAATGCAGTAGTTTAAATGTTTTATTTATTTTTTTTTTGAGGTTTTTTGGTAATTTTTTCCGTTTGATTTTGTCAAAAATTTGGTCATGAATGGTTGGATCTGGATCTGTAAATTTGAGTGGCTAACAATTTAAACAAAAAATAATAATTTTTTTTTCCAAATTTACATAACCAGATTCTGGCCAATTCCTGCTAGAAAACCCAAAAGGTAAAACGTTTAGCCAACTGCTTATTAATTGATGCATGTTTTTCATTGAGTAATTTAAATTTTTAAAGTTAGGAAACTTAATAATAATAATAATAATTTATTTTTAAAATCACCTGAAAACCAATACTAAATTGGTAGATATCTTTATTTGTGAAACAAGAGACTCCTTCAACTCAATTATTTAACTTGATTATAATAATAATAATAATAATATAATATTAAATACAACTTGTATTTGCTCCATTATCAGGGTTTCAAGGCAGGAAAGATTAAAAACATCATAATCTTTGGAGGCATGAACCAATTATAAGTTCGAATTTTGAAAAATAAAATTATTATATAGACGTAAATTTTTCTACCAAAATTTTGTTAATATCGATAATAAAAACAAATGTGATTTTGGTTAATTTTATCTTCCTTTATCCTGTCACTATGTACGCTTTAGCACTAATGTATGTAGAGATACTTCAGAAAAATTATATTAATGTTTTATATTATAATATATTTATTAATAAAAATAAAGAAAAATTATATTGATGTTTTATAGTATAATATATTTATTAATAAAAATAAAGCTGAACATATGAATTGGTAAAAGTTATTGTTTTCTATACCATCATTAGCAGTAATATATGTAGAGATATTTCAGTGCTTTAAAATATCATTTATTTATTAATAAAAATAAAGCTAAAATGAAATATGAATTTGTAAAAGTTGTTTTTTTAAAAGGATTTTTTTTTTCAAACTAAATAGGAAATTATTAATCATTAAGTTAAAATTTAATATTTAATTTGAATATTTTTTGAAAAAAAAATCCTTAATTTTATTTATATAAAACAAAATTACATGATGATATGCTTTATGTTATTCAAAACTAAAGGTTGTGTAGTTATAAGTTGCATTAAGAAATGTAGGTGTTTCTTGATTTAAAAGGTTATTAATTACATCTTTGAATACTAGTCTCTAAGTTGCATCTTCAAAAAGATATGGTTGTTCCATGACTTAAAAGGACAAAAATATGCAAAATTACTTCATATGAAAATTATGAAGTAAATTACTATCAAAAAGAAGAAAATTACTATCAAAAAGAAGAAAATTATATACATGGTCCATGGGGGAAATCAACTGTGTGTCCATCCTAAAAGATGGAGATGCTCTAGATACCATGCTCCAGATCGAATGCCTCTTTTGAGAATCCATCAAAGAAATTTGTCAAAAGGTCGTCATCTTTTATTGTATATCATCAAAAAGTGGTTGTAGAACATCTTCTAGCAGATGCTTTTACGGAATCTCCCAAAAATATTTATCTCTTAGTTGTTTATAGCAAAGCTATACAGTCGAAGATATTTGAGGAGGTATGTGCCTTTAAGGTACTTATGCACTAGTGTGCACCTAAAACATACTACATCGGTGCTTAAATGTAGAAACACACCATCACTATTCATAATGGAGGTTGTTAGCGGAGGGAGGTGATTGGAGGTTTTTGCAGATATTTTTTTATCTGTGCACCTTTACGGTACATATGCACCAATGCACAACTAAAGAATAATACACCAATGCTTAGATGTTCAAATGCATCATCATAAATACATCAAATAAATACAACACATCGGTATTATGTACTACAAGATGATGAGAAAAATACATAATAATTTACCATATCGGTTCATTTTATGGGATGCCCTGTTATGAGTGAATTATAAGAAAAATGCACCAGTAACAATGCATAAAAAGTTAAAATGAAACATCATTGTATTAAATTCATTGAAACGCACCAGTGCGATTAACTATGTTGTGTCGAGAGAAATATTTAAAAATTTATCATTGCAGTGCATCTCTTAAAATGTGCCCGTTACAAGTGTGTCATAAAAGATAAAACATCATTAAAAAACATCTAGTGTTGCAAGGAACATAGAGTATCAGTTTTCTTCATATAACAAATCACACCACTTGATTTATCATTAAAAAATTATATTAAAGTGGTGTGTTTCGTAGAACCAGCAGCCTCGAGTTACACAATTCATCTGTGAAATGGCATCACAAGTTGTTTTGTATGAAGACCCTTAACCAATGCACTATATAACACAACCCATCGCTATAAATATTGGTGCTTGACTAACAATGACGCACTAGTGCGTTAAATTTAACACATTGTTATTCAGTGCCTTATGTCTCATATGGAGCACCAGAAGCGATGCATATTATGTTATGAATAACACCAGTTACTTTTTCACTTTTTTTTTGCAAAAAAAAACAAATTTCAGTTTTTGATAAATACAAATTAGTTATATATGTTTTTGTTTTATATTTTAAATTTGTTTTATATATATATGTGTGTGTGTGTGTGTGTGTGTTTTCCTAAAATGAATTCTATGTGAATTTGATACAACGACGATGTCAAGTGCAATAGCAATAGAAGCAGTAGGAGCAACTAGAAGAAAAATAATTTAATTCACAAATTAGATATGAAAACCTCAACAGTTAAATTTTGCAGAGGTTTTACTTTGTGAAGGAAAAAACAAAGGTCACTCTTCGGTGCCTCTCATAATTTAGTGCATAGACTCGATCCTCTACCACTTCCTCAGTGCTCTCCCACACATCTCTTCCTCCACGGGATGCTTGACTTTCTTGAAGATACCATCCTCATCATCCATGTAGTCATAATATGAGCTAGTGTCAATACGATTGTAAATTGCATGCCTACACCTCCTCTTCTTCGCCTCGAGGGGACTTATTGAATAGTTCTTTAAGGATGGGGAGGAATTCATAGCCCTAAAGTATCTATAACTAGGGCCCTCAACAGTGGAATTGTGCACATAAATTTTGTTCCCTTCCAAGTCTGTCATCTTGGCCCCTATTTTGGCATAATTAGGACTACCAAACTCTGTGATCAGAGCTTCTCAATGCCCTTTTACCCTATTCAGAATAAAAGGACCCTGGCGGATGTCTTAATTATAACAAAGTGTCAACCTAAAGAATGAGCTAAGGTCCATATTGTATATTTAATAGAATTTAAGAAGAACATTTGAAAAAACAATCGATGATCCATAAAGTTTGTCATCATGCCTTATCGTTAAAATTAATTGTTTCCTTGGCCTCTACCTACTCCTCCATGAGATCCTCGACCATGTATTTACTAAGAATCTCATTTTTCTTCTTATCTACAACCATGTGCTTGATAGATTTCTCATCCGGAAGGGTCACATGGGAAAAACTATCACTCTGTCTACTATTGGTTCCCCTTGTCCTACTCTCCCATTTCTTCCACCACATCCTCATCTTCCTTGAATAGGACCAACTTAATGGAGACAACCTCCCTGCTCTTGATCATCAAAATAACCTCCCTCTAGATAGGCTCAATCCTATGCCACTCCCTCAACGCTCTGGCTAACATCTCCTCCTCCTTAGGCCGCTTGATTTTCTCCAAGATACCATTCTCGTCATCCATGTCGACATAATAATTGGCATCAGTTCACTTGTAAAAAACATGTGTAGACCTCCTCTTCTTCGCCTCACGGGGGGTTATTTAATATCTCTTTGATGGCAAGGAGGAATTTCAGAGCCCCACTTGTACAATTGGTTGCTAGAAGATTGTAACATTTCATATTCCAGTAATCAATTGTAGAAGTGCAACTGGGAAATTTCTCCCTGACTTCAAAGAGATATTCTATAAGCCATCTGAGATGAAGAAGAGGAGGTCTATTTATGTTATTTACAATCAAATTTATGCTAGTCATTATGGTGATAGGGTTGACAAGAATGGTATCTTGAAGAAAGTCAAGTGGCCCGTGGAGGAGGAGATGCAGGCCAAAGTGTTGGAGGAGTGGCATAGGATCAAGTCTATCTAGAGGGAGGCCAGGTTGATGATCAAGAGTTGGGAGGTTGTTTCTATTAAGTTTTTCCTATTTGAGGAAGATGAGGATTAGGTGGAAGAAATGGGAGAGAAGGGTAATGGAGATGAGTAGCAGAGAGAGAGAGAGATATTTTCCCATGTGTTACTGGACGAATTGGTAAGTTCTGAAATGAACTAATCTCCCTAACTTCAACAAGAAATTAGAATAAAACATGACAAAATACAAACTTTTCCTTAGGTTTCCATTGCAATGTATACTAGCTTAATGAGGGATAAACGACATACCATTTAAATGTTGTTTGATCCTTGCTAGTGTCGTCATTTCTCCATATCAAGGTTTGTGGGATGTTGAACCTATGAGAAACACAAACCAACAAAGAGAGAGCAATGATATATATATTCTAATGGAACCTATGCATAAGATCAAGGATTTATGCAATAAAAATGGAGAAACTTTTATAGGAAAGAAATGTATTACTGTATTATATTGATGGAAGTGGAGAATGCAACTTGTGCCTTGATGTTTCAAGGTCCCTTTCGATGGCCCTTTGCCTCAACACACAGACACCTCTTGCTCCAATGATTTTTATGAAGACTACACACAACCTAACTTGGAAAGATAAAGCAAAGCTATCACAAGCATAATATTCAACAACATTCTTCACACATAATATAGACTAACTCTTCTCATGAGAGATCCCTCCTTATATATAGTGAAGGGGAAGGGATGAAGGGATTACGATGATCCCACCAAATCAAAAAAGGAGGTGAGGTCAAAACTGATCAGAGGCCACCTCATACTGTCGAAGATTCTATTATAGAACCTTCGAGAAATTTCTCTTTTTTCCTTTGTACAAATATCGTCACACCCTTAACACTCAGCAATCTGCGATGATTTCGCAGGCCACTATGGTGCAACCTGTGTCTATTCTCAATCTTCGCACCCTTAAAGCTGAGAAAGGTGCAACGATCCTTGTTTACAAGGTTTTTCAATAAGGAAAACACAATTCCATCTCTCTAGGAAAGTTTTATTTCTTCAACATCCCCCAGGGAATAGGGACAATGATCTTTCTTCTAATAGGCGATACACATACTATCAATGATCACGAGGGTGATGAAAATAATGTGTAACACCATGTGCCTCTTCTAGTTGATAAAGAAATCAAGCGCATGGTTTTGGAGAAGAAGAAATATGACCTTATTAGTAAGTACATGGGTGAATATCTCATGGAGGAGTAGGTCGAGGACAAGGAAATGCTTAATATTTAGCAATAAGGAATGATGACAAAGATTATGGATCATTGGTTGTTTTTCCAAATGTGATTTTGAACTTCTATTAAATATAGAATATGGACCTTAGGTCATTCTTTAGATTGACAAAGTGTTATAATTAAGACACCCACCAGGGTCCTTTCTTGTTGAACAAGGAAAAGGGGCATTGGGAAGATATGATCGTAGATCTTGGAAGTCCTAATTATGCCAAATTAGAGGCCAAGATGATGGACTTCGAAGGGAACAAAGTTGATATTCCCAGTGCCACTGGAAAGTGATATGGTTACATATACTTATGGGCTATTAAATTCCTCCCCGTCCTCAAATAGATATTCAATAAGCCCCCTCGAGGAGAAGAACGGGAGGTGTAGGTATGTTATTTAAAAGAGAATTGATGTTAGTTCATATTATGGCTGCATGAATGACAAGGATGGTATCTTGGAGAAAGACGAGCAGCCCACGAAGGAGGTGATGCAAGGAAGAGAACTCAGAAAGTGGTAAAGGATTGAGTCCACATGCTAAATTATGAGAGGCACAGAAGAGTGATTGCCTCTACAAAGAAAAACCTCCATAAAACTTTAATTATGGAAGTTTTCATATGTATTATGTCAATTAAATTGTTTCTCGATGCATTTGTATGTAACAACTGCACTAGTGTGCTTTCAATCACACTGGTGCTCTACAAACAGTATAACACACATGTATATTGTATTTTTTTAAATCATGTTGATGTTTGATTTATAAAATGTATTATAAGTATGCTAATGATTTCTTTGTTTTTAAATTAGACTTAAGATGAATCACTCATTAGAATTTAGAGTTGTCATATAATGTCTTATTTTACTTTTATGAAATCGTTTACTTTGTATTGTAATTGAAAAAACTTATAATTGTTAATGTCATATAATGTTTAATTCTTCATTGAGGTGAATTGTTTAATTTCCATCAATAATGTTGATTAAACATGTTTACAAAAAAAAATTAGTCGTATGAAATGTTATTTTCTCATTTATTTTATTGATAACTTTATAACAATTGTTCATAATTAAATTTATAATTTCTATATTTTAAAAAATATATTATAATCATAATTATAAAATATGAAAACTAAATCATTAATAACAATGAATTTTAAATATGAATTTAAAAAAAACTATAATCATTAAATATGAAAATGAAATTATTATTAATAATGAATTTTAATATACACAATTTTCTTTAAATGACTTTATGAATTTTTTTCTCCACCGCCAACTGAATTATGAATCTCCTCATAAGGAAATGTAAGTATTTGATTTCGTTAGTGAAAAAATTAATTAATTTTTTAAGGTTAAAATAATATTAAATTAAATTAATTTTATATTAATATTTTAAAAAAAATAAAAATATTAAGCAAGATCAATAAATAAAACAAACAAAAGTTCATGTGTAGATGTTATAGGGAGCTTAGTCCCCATCTTTGATGTAATGATTATAACATGCAACCAACCACTTTATAAAACAAATGTCGAATTAAGCAATACATTTACATTAGTTCCACTTAAAATACAAAAATACAATTACTCAATCATGTTTTTCTTACACCCGAAGGAGAAATCTAAAGGTAGACCCAATGCAAGGTGTTTTTGAAGAGCGGTTGGTGGTCTACAAAAGTTATAGTTTATTAACAACTCATCACCCGGAGACAAACTATGTATTGCATGCACAACAACAAATATGGATGCCTTCATTTTCATAAAGAACTCTTTTTCATTGGAGTGTTCCTCAAATGAACAATTTCCACTAAATAATGAGGACCTACAACCATTTATGAATCCTACAATGTTCCCATGAGTTCGTGGATGACCGTTGATGTATAATAGGTTTTTCATATTAATTTTCCATAAGCATAACCGTTTGTGTACATTCTATACATGGAAATGCTATGTTTGTATTGGACAATATTCAAATAATTAGATTGACTATAAAGAGGACCACAAACTGGAATAAGTTTCACTGATGTTTTGTGAGGAATGGATACATGTGAAAGGATAAACAACCCAATATTTTCAAATTCTATTTTATACTTGGAAATCATATAACTATTACCACAAAAAGAGAGTTTGATTCCAACATCGGGCACAAGCATGGAAGATTGCTAAGCGCCATACAAAGCTCAATTGTAATAGGTTTGGTATTTACTTTGCATATGGATAGGAAGAGGGAATTCATCGCTACCTTCCAACAATTGAACAAAGTTTGGTGTGTACATGGACATATTTTCTCTTAGATCATACACCTTTTTGGATCTCCTAGTAGTGATGTTTTGGGTAGTATTGATATCATACTTTGGCTTACTATAAGAACTATTTTTTGACTCAATGGACTTTCTTTGGTCCCGAAGATTCAACATGGGAACATGAAGAAACTATGCGGGGGGGATATCTGCCATTTTTTGTCAATTTTAAAGAAAACAAAAATTGAAAATGCAAGACCCCATTTTTTGCGCAGTTAGAGTTTTGAAAAACACATCTTAAAATTCTTGTCACATGCATTGACAACCATGATAAAAGAATGGTGCAGCATGGTGGACTGAGAGTAGCGAAGGGGCCATGGTTCTTGGGTTAGTAGGTTTGGGGAAATATGAGATTTTGGTTGGGACTGTTGTTGGAGGGTAAAAATTGCATAATTTTATTTATTTTTTGAATATTGTAAAGTGGTGTAAATTTGTATGTGTATTCGACATATTGTTGTGCATCGAGGACGATGAAAAATTGTAGGGGATAAGGAATATAACATCCCCACTATAATCGCCAGCTTAATTTATGCATAGTATATATATGAATGTGGCTATGGCCAAACGATGTAAATGTGAACATATTTTCTGTTTTAAAATAAATAAAATGTGATGCCAACTACTAGGGAATATGGACATAGATGGGGGTTGAGTTTTCCACAAGAGAAGAGAGTGTCTAAGAGGGGCCCAAGGGGGAAATTAATTGTGGATATCAATTCAACCCATTTTTTTTATTTTTATTACAATTGGGGATAGCTTCTAATTTGCGTTTGAGTGTATGAGAGCCCAATAATTAAACTCATGTAAGAGGGTGGGTGTGAGAGTCACATTTATAGTTATTTGATATTATGGGGTTGAAGTACAATAAACATTGGGAAGTGTGATAATTCAATTGTTTTTGGCAAATAGAGGAAATATTTATGGACAATTACACACAGTTTTTACACGTTCAATTTTACATGAACAACAAGGGGAGAGTAGAAAAAAAGAACATGGAAGATAGAGAAAGAAGGATGAGCAAAGTTTGGAGCATGATGAAGTGTTTTGGAGATCTTTGGAACTAAATATTGAAGAGTAAGGTTGTTAGGCCTAAAGAGTACTCTTGTGTGAGTTGCACTATAACAACAAGTGTTGTTGTTGTTTGTAACAACCCTAGTTGAATATATGCTTAGGGATTATTAAGTAAAATTAATTGTCCTAATATGGTTTTAATTAAACAAAGATTGGCATTAATAATATTAATTAAATATTTATTTATTAATTAATTGTTATAACTTTTGATTAATTAATTAATTACATATCACATTCAATGACATGGGTAATAAATTTAAGAGGGTTAATAATTTTAATTTGTTTAATTAAATAATTTACGTATGCGGGAGGGGATAAGATATTAAATATAGGGATAAGACATTAAATAAGAGGATAAGACATTAAATAAGGGGATAAGATAATGAATAAGGGGAGAAGGAAATTAAGGAGGGGGAAGAGAGTCGATGAAGGAGGGATAAGACGTGAGGAGTCTTACGGGAAGAGGGATCATTCTTTTTGGAGGGAGGAGAAAACATTTTGGGAGGAGGATATATTTTTGTGGAGATCTCTGGTGTGAGGAGTTTGGCTTTGGGGGTTTTTGGTGAATCAGAAGCAGGGGGCACCGGTTTGCTGGGGGTTTTGGGCACAGGGGCCAAGATATCCTTATGGTATCCTGGAGCTAGGGAGCCAGACAGGCTACTCCTAGCTGGCAGGGAGGAAACATGGTTTTGGGCAGTGTTTGATAGAGTTTCAACTTCAGCATTGGACCAACCCAAGCAGTAGGATTTAGCATCAGAAGCAGGTATTTTTAATTATGAATGGCTGAGTTATTTGATGCTGTAGATAGATTTTAATCTCTGCTGAATATTTTGCTTATATGTTGGTGATTGAATTATTTATGTAAATTGAAAGGAATTATATGTTAAATTGTATGTAATTTTGTATTTTACGGTCTCTACACATGGTATCAGAGCTTTAGTTTGAAGCACTAGAGCCTTAAGGGCCTATCCACCTACCCGCTTGTAAGAAGGAATAAGGAATTGTTCAACACTAACCCATAAATTTAAATAACCCCTAATTGCTTATATTGAAACCCTTTTCCCTGAAATCCTAAACAATCCCTAAATAATCTGTATATGAAAATATATATGTAATTGTAAATATAAATTAGGGCCAAGCTCAGACTCAAAGCTCCAACTCCACTAACCTGCAAAGTAATACCCAAAAATAAATATCAAACACACCCTATTCTTTTAATTTTTCCCCTTTGAAAACCTACTAACAATAGAAAATTTAAACTTGAGAATAATTATATGGCAATTCCACTGTTTAATAGGTACAATGGTTACCAGACAATTGGGACAAAAAAAAATCTAATAAAGAAATTGATCCAAGTATGTATGTTGGAATGGCATATATAACACGGAATGTGCTATAACCTTTAAGAGGAACATAAATTATGAGGAGAAACTTGTAAAATAGTACTGAATAAATTTAGCTAACTAGATTTAAATACATGGGGAGAGAAAATAGAAGCCACCATTATGTTGTTCGGACTTTGTAAATATACACCTCCATAATCAGAATCAATAGATAACTAATAATCACAGCATAGAGCAAAAAAAATCATTGTTAACAAAATAAAAATTCAATATATTCAAAAACAGCCGTAAACAATCAAAATATGATATAATAAAAGTAATGAACATACAATCTCCAAGTAATAAAAGTAATTTATTTTGGCTTAAGTAGGAATCGATCATACAATATCGAAGTAATGAACCTGGAAAATAGATACCTGAGACTCCATGCAACCACGTTGCCTTCAACTGGATCCACTCGAACCATGATTGCATTAGGAACTTGAAAGATCTGTGGGGACTCTAGACTTTCTGAACTGAAATTTAGAATCATGTGATGTGAACATGACTAGACGAACCTAAAGTGAACCTTGATGCAGAGGTCGGGCATCCTCATCTAGAATTCATAGCCAGGACTGTTAAACTGGTTGAACATAATGGCCATATCCATGCCCCGAGTCATGGTTGGCACTGCTACGTCATAAGAGCACTACTCAGAAAATCAAGGTTTTCCAGACTTCTGAACCCTTTTGATACACTTCTTGAACTTTTCATGGCATTTGAAATTCATCATCCCCCCTTTTTTTTTTCAATGCATTCGTCATGGAGTTTGTAGCATGCATCGAGATAGTCGCAGGGCTCCTCTCCGGGGCAGCCGATCCATCCAATGCCACAGTATTTCCCATATCGAATTCCAAGAGAATTACAGTCCTGCACAATGCACGCCTTGTTGCAATTTGGCTGGAACTTCATATCGATCTGTAGTTGGGGCTCTTCAACGGGTAATGCTGGAATATTAAAAACAAAAAAGAAGAGTCCCTCTCCCTGAGACATAAACAAAAGGAAAGGGGAACAAAAATATCTACAGTCGAGTCAAAAACAAAAAAAAAATCGAGAGTTGATATACAACAATGGCACCATTTCCCACCGCCCACGTCAAGCACTAAGCCCGCGACCACGTGCCAAGCCATGAAGGAAGCTTCCCTTCCTGCATCTGGTGAGAGAAATCACTCAGGATGCTTCAACTCCATCAACACAATCCATGCCTAGAAAAACAAAAACAATAATTGGGATTCAAATGAAATCATCGCCCCAGACACCAAATATAATTATACAAATTTCAATTTTCCCTCACCACCGATTATCGATTGCTTCCTTCCCGCAGGTGTTTCGACTTGTAAAAAAAAAATTACACAAGCTTCAATAGTAGAGGCATCCCAATGGACATTGATGAGAGTCACAGAACACCTCTATTAGCAGAAGTCCATAACAATAGGGGGGTCAATGCCACTGGAGCCCAAAATGAAAGCAATCTTCGGTAGTGAAGGAGGAGAGGTTGTTCTTGACATCAATGAAGTCAGCTGTCCAACACACCAGCGAACAGCTCCACACACCACCTACACATGACACATTCAACGTGGGTTATCCACACATTTAACATAAAACCTAGCTCCGAACGCGAATCCCACGAGGAACTACGGAGCGCGCAACAACTAGAGGAACAAGAGCTCACTCGCCTCCAAGCCAAACACAAAACATAATACCCACAAGCCATCGCCCAAGCACCAGTGCTCGGAGGCAGGCATTGAGCCTGTCGAGAGGGACAACGCAGAGTGGAGAGGCGACAAAGGAGAGAGGCTGAAGTGAAGGATGCGTTTAGGGTTTGGAGAGCTAGGTGTAGGGTTTTAAAGGGATAAGAGGGCACGTGGGCCTCATGCGAGGCCCACAATCATTTGGATTAATTTTTTTTTGTTAATTGGTTTTAAATTTAAGCAATTTTTTTGTTTTAAATTTGTATTTATTTTTTATTTTTTATATATATTATTTTTGTGTTAATTATTTTATTTTGTTTTAGTTTTTTTTTTTTTAATTAATCCTTCAAAGTAATTAAAATATGATTTAATAATTTAAAGTAATTGAGGTTGTTTTAAAACATTAAATTATAGAAGGATTAATTCTAAACTAATTTTTTTATTTATTTATTCATTGTAAAACTAATAATAATAATAATTAAATCAATTTCAAATTTTTACTTTATTTCAGAGCATTAATAATATTGATTAATAAATGACTAGTGGTTAAATTTTGATTAATTAATTAAAATCTATAATTAACATAGCATTACAATTCGAATAAAATATATTTTGGATTAGAAATAAAATTTTAGAGGCCCATGGGTTTTGAACCCAAGACCACCCACCAAGTGATGCACCTTAAGAAGAGCAATAACACCAACATGCCACACATATCACTTTTACAAATAAATTCACATACAAATAGTTTAATTATCAATAGTAGCAAAGTACTAGCCTGAAGAATAATCTTCGATTATCCAAGCGCCAAGCTCGCAAGACCGTACACACAACTCATCGAGCCAAGTGCCAAGTCCCTCCACTCCATTCCACTAGTCAAAGTCAAACACTAAGCTTCAATGCATCACCTCAGATTCACTACATCATATGACCACAAGTCAGGAAGCAATACATAACCACAACGCACAAGCGCTAAGTTCCAATGCCAAAAGCCACTCTACAATCCTTAAAGACTCGCACCTGCAGCCATCGAGATGCGCAATTCAACGCATATGTACAACGCACCTAGGAAAGATCATGAGTCAAGCATCGAAGGATAATTAGTTGTGAGAGAAAAGTTTAAAGGACTTAGACTAGGACAAGTGGGAAGGAGGCAGCATATGCACTAGGAGAGTAAGCTAGAGGAATTGGCGAGTATGGCGCAAGGCTAGCATAGCTACCGGACAAGGGAGTCAATAGTTTTCTTAGGCGAAGAGATCAAGCTTAGATGCTTAATCCTAACCCAGCCAATCCCCTAAAGAGAGTAATGTCTGTTTACAGACAAGTAAAGAAAAACTTACGCCTAACCCTGTTTCTAGTTTAAGTAGCGCCAATTTGAAACGTCCTTGAACTCACCCTGACAACTTTGGTTTATGCAGGTCAAATCATACAGGATGTTCATGACTCAAGAGAATTGAGGCAGGGAAGCATCATCACAGGCACCGCCAACACCGCCAACGCTTCTGCCACCATCACTCGAACTAGCTCTCATACTCTGCTCGTTGGAGGCCATTAATGAGACTTTAAAGGGGCGACAACCAGCAGGGACTGAAGTGGAACCCCCACCATATGGAACGGGTAATCTAGAAGCGTTAAGGGATTCAGGGGGAGGACCTCCGCCTGAAGACATCACTCAAGAATTGGAGAAGATCAAACTTCTGGAGTTTGTCAGGGGTCGCGCCAGTGAACGCGTGGAAGCATGGTTGGAAGGCATGACAAGGTGTTTTTCCTTAAGGGACTATGCATCCAAATCAAAGGCAAAGATCACAAATTTTCGGTTAAGAGACAACGCCTTGAACTGGTGGGGCAACCTGGAAAGACAACTGCATCTTACCCCAGACACAGTATCTTGGGAACTTTTCGAGGAGAGGTTCCAAAGGAAAANCGATTTATGGAATTGGTCAAATATGTTTCGTATATGGATAATGACCAATGACAGGCAGAGCGCTTCATCTATGGATTGAACCCTAAGATAAGAGCTATGGTGTGGATGTGGAAACCGTCTTCGGTAGCAGAAGATGTGGAAAATCCGTGTTATGCTAAGTAACACATGAACTTAACCAGGGGTACAAGACCGACATTTCCACATCATCCTGGATTCATCGGGAAGGCCCCTAGGACATTTCCTAGGGGAGGGGGCTCAAGGCCACCGCCATATGGTAACAGAGTGGCGCCAAGGACAGTAACTGCAGGGATTTCAATGACAATGAGTCCAACATCTCGTTCATCACCAACGACGCAGGCAGGTCCACAACCATCTCAGGGAACAACTAGTAGGGGTAGGGGTTCTAGGGGAAGGAACTCATTTAAGAGACAGTCACATAACAGTGCACAGGTTCAATCTCATGTTACCTGTTGGGGGTGCAGAGGACCCCATTACCAGTGTGACTACCCAGAGTTACAATTAGGGTTCGTGCATAGAGAATGAAAGGCACCGATGGGGAGAGCAAGTAGCAGCCACCAAATTTACGCAACGGTTAATAATCGCTAGGCCGAACATCAATCCACGGTGGTGGAGTCATCAGGTACACTAAATCATATCAACGCTAAGATTTTATTTGATTCTGGTGCTACATATAGTTTCATTTCACCATTTTCATTAGAAAAGAGTGGGTTGACTGCCTACGAGCACGATGACTTTAAACAAGTCGAGATGGCTTCGGGGGAAAAACAAGCGGTAGGACCTAGTGTTAATAATTGCATAATAGACCTGGGAGTGTGTACTACTAGGTTGAAGGTATATGTCACTGCTCTCGGGCATATGACCTAATCATTGGAATGGATTGGTTAGTAGCTCACCAAGCTTTAGTAGATTGTTTCGCAAAGAGGGTGCTTTGTGTCGACGATGAGGGAAGGCCAGTAGAGATCCAGGGTGTACGGAGAAAAGTGTCATTATGCTTTATATCAACTATAAAGGTTAAGTGATACTTGAGACAAGGGTGTCGATTATATGTAGGGAAGTAGTGAATGAAAGGAGGGGACCCTCATTGGATCAATACCCGGTATTGTCAGAATTTAAGGATGTTTTTCTGAACGAGTTACCAGGGTTACCTCCTGAGAGGGAGCTTGATTTTACTATTGAGCTAAAACCTGGTGCAGAACCAATTTCCAAGACTCTGTATCGGATGACAGTGCCGAAACTTTGTGAATTGAAAATGCAGTTGAAAGAGTTACTGGACTTAGGGATAATAAGGCCCAGTGTCTCACCTTGGGGCGCACCAGTAATTTTTGTAAAGAAGAAGGATGGATCCTTACGACTATGTATAGACTACAGGGACCTGAACCGTGCTACAGTGAAAAATAGGTACCCGATGCCGCGAAGAGATGACCTCTTCGATCAGATGAAAGGAGCAACGATATTCTCAAAGATCGATTTGTGATCCAAGTATCATCAGTTAAGGATTAAGGAAGGTGATATCCCAAAAACTGCCTTTTGAACTCGGTTTGGACATTACGAGTTTGTCATAGTACCTTTCGGATTGACCAATGCGCCAGCAGTATTCATGAGCCTCATGAACGACATATTCCAGAAGTACTTAGATCGTTTTTTACAAGTCTTTCTAGATGACATCCTCATCTATTCCAAGAATGAAAGAGAACATGAGGAACACTTATGAGTAGTGTTTTCCTGCCTTAGAGAGAACAAATTGTATGGGAAGTTGTCGAAGTGTTCCTTCTTTCAGAAAAATATCCACTATTTAGGTCATATCATTTCCAGTGAAGGAATCTCTGTAGACCCAAAAAAGGTAAAGGCAATTATGGAGTGGCCGGTGCTGAAAAATGCCCATGAGGTGAGAAGCTTCATGGGGCTAGCAGGTTATTATTGGAGATTTGTGGAGGGATTCTCCAAAATAGCGAAACCCATCACCACCTTGCAGCGCAAGGGGGTCAGGTATGAATGGACAGAAGAATGTGATAGTGCATTCATTGAGCTTAAGAGGTTACTAACTAGTGCGCCAATTCTACAAGTGTCGGATATGGAAAAGGACTTCATAGTCTGCATGGATTCCTCGAAGCAAGGG
>JASDQU010438918.1:0-20360 GCA_032191745.1 Picea mariana | reverse complement strand
TATATATATATATATATATATATTAAGCAAGATCAATAAATAAAACAAACAAAAGTCCATGTGTAGATGTTATAGGGAGCTTAGTCCCCATCTGTGATGTAATGATTATAACATGCAACCAACCACTTTACATAAAACAAATGTCGAATTAAACAATACATTTACATTAGTTCCACTGAAAATACAAAAATACAATTACTCAATCATGTTTGTTTTTCCTACACCCGAAGGAGAAATCTAAAGGTAGACCCAATGCAGGGTGTTTTTGATGAGCGGTTGGTGGTCTACAAAACTTATAGTTTATTAACAACTCATCACCTAGAGACAAACTATGTATTGCATGCACAACAACAAATATGGATGCCTTCATTTTCATAAAGAACTCTTTTTCATTGGAGTGTTCCTGAAAGGATCAATTTCCACTAAATAATGAGGACCTACAGCCATTTATGAATCCTGCAATGTTCCCATGAGTTCGTAGATGACTGTCGATGTATAATAGGTTTTTCATATTAAATTTTCCATAAGCATAACCGTTTGTGCACATTCTATTCATGAAAATGCTATGTTTGTATTGTACAATATTCAAGTAATTAGATTGACTATAAAGGGGACCACAAACTAGAATAAGTTTCGCTGATGTTCTGTGAGGATAAATACATGTGAATGGATAAACAACCCAATATTTTCAACTTCTATTTTAGACTTGGAAATTATATAGCTATTACCACAAAAAGAGAGTTTGATTCCAACATCGGGCACAAGCATGGAAGATTGCCAAGCGCCATACAAGGCTCAGTTGTAATAGGTTTGGTATTTACTTTGCATATGGATAGGAAGAGGGAATTCATCGCTACCTTCCAACAATTGAACAAATTTTTGTGTGTACATGGACATATTTTCTCTTAGCTCATACAACTTTTTGGATCTCCTAGTAGTGATGTTTTGGGTAGTATTGATATCATACTTTGGCTTACTATACGAACTATCTGTTGACTCAATGGACCTGCTTTGGTCTTGAAGATTCAACATGGGAACATGAAGAAACTATGTGGGAGGAATATTCGCCATTTTTTGTCAATTTTGAAGAAAACAAAAATTGAAAATGCAAGACCCCATTTTTTGGGCAGTTAGAGTTTCGAAAAACACATCTTCAAATTCTGGTCACATGCATTGACAACCCTGATAAAAGAATGGTGCAGCATGGTGGAGTGAGAGAAACGAAGGGGCCACGGTTCTTGGGTTAGCAGGTTTGGAGAAATATGAGATTTTGGTTGGGACTGTTGTTGGAGGGTAAAAATTGCATAATTTTATTTATTTTTTGAATATTGTAAAGTGGTGTAAATTTGTATGTGTATTCGACATAATGTTGTGCATTGAGGACGATGCAAAATTGTAGGGGAGAGGGAATATAGCATCCCGACTATAATCAGTAGTTTAATTTATGCATAATGTATATATGAATGTGGCTATGGCCAAACGATGTAAATGTGAACATATTTTCTGTTTTAAAATAAATAAAATGTGATGCCAACTACTAGGGAATATGGACATAGATGGAGGTTGAGTTTTCCACAAGATAAGAGAGTGTCTAAGAGGGGCCCAAGGGGGAAATTAATTGTCGATATTAATTCAATTCATTTTTTTTATTTTTATTATCATTGGGGATAAGTTTTAATTTGCATTTGAGTGTATGAGAGCCCAATAATTAAACTCATGTAAAAGGGTGGGTGTGAGAGTCACATCTCATACTTATTTGATATTATTGGGTTGACGTACAATAAACATTGGGAAGTGTGATAATTCAATTGTTTTTGGCAAATAGAGGAAATATTTATGGGCAATTACACACAGTTTTTACACGTTCAATTTTACATGAACAACAAGGGGAGAGTAGAAAAAAAGAACATAGAAGATAGAGAAAGAAGGACAAGTGAATTTTGGAGCATGCTAAAGTGTTTTGGAGATATTTGGAACTAAATATTGAATATCCAAGTTGTTAGGAATAAAGAGTACTCTTGTGTGAGTTTCATTGTAACAACAAGTGTTGTTGTTGTTGCTGGCAATTTTCCTAACAATGAGTTCTCTTGAGCTCCCAATAGAGATATTCCTAGTTACCTATTCGAGAGAAACCTTGATAAATAAATAGGATCCCCACTGGAATAAGAGAAGTGAAGGGGTACATTCCTTGGGTTGGGCAGGTCAAGAGGAAGAGAGCTGGAGGAAATTTAAGATAGTTGTAGGAGAATACAAGTGGGTTGTGGGATATTGAGATATGAATGGACCTAGGAGACACCCTTTTATTGTTGATTTCTAGCCCCATATCGAGGGTGAATTTCCATTGAGATTTAGAATAATAAATGTATGGTTGGGTGGAATGTACTTCCCAAGAATCTAGTTACATAACTATTTTATAAAAATAAGCATTTAATTGTTTTTGTTGATTTTTTTTAGCTTTAGGAGGTATTCCCACTAGAGGCCAAGGTTCCAGGCATGTGGGAATTTGTGTTTGCACTAATTTTTACTTTCTCTTCAGTGAAATCGGCCTAGAAATGAAGCTAGGGCCTCATGGGAAAGTTGATGGAATTTGTGGGTTTATGTGGGGGTGGCACACCCACAAAGAGGATTAAAATATTCTAATTAATTGTTGAGTTTAGGAAAGCCTCCTAAACTCACTTATTGGACTCCTATATAAAGGAGAGATGTCATTGTAACATTGGATCATCATTGTGGAAGAATGGAGTTGACTTAAGTGAGTCTACACTTATGTCAAGGAAGATTAGTGATCTCAATTAGGAGAAAGAAGGTGGCAGAGAGAGAAGTGTACATATGTGAACGTACCAATTGTATGTACTCATACATGGTTTACAAACAGGTGAAGCACGTATATACATGGGTTGTAGAAGGAAGAATTGTGTATAGGGTATACACAATTTGTAGGAGAAAAAACCATGTATGTCTATGGGTTTCCTGTTGGTAATCATGTTGATTAATTGGGTTGGTTTTCATTGATGCCAACCCTTGAAGCAAGTCCAGTATCATATTATGATATCCCCAAAGGTATGGATAAGTATCCCATGTTTTCTTGAGGAATAATGTATTGAAGATCACTGAATTTGCAGGAAAGACTCTCATAGATGGATAATACATTTCATGCCATTTCCGTTGATATGTGGTACATCACCTAGTTCCTCACGGTTGAAGAGGAAGTGAAGTTGGAGAACCATCATGAGTAATCTAGAATCCCTTAGAAAGTCAAAGAAGTTAATTATTTTAGAAGCTCATAGAAGAATTTTACTGGTCAAATTGGTTGTAAGTAGAAGTTAATCATGGGTAAAGTTGTTGCAATAAGAAAATAATTAAAAATAAATTACTTGCAACAAGAAGTTGTGAGTTTTATATTTATGGTAAAGTGGTTGCAAGTGGGTAAAGTAGTTAGAAGTGGGTTATCCCTAAAAGAAGGAAAGTGGGTAAAACAGTTAGAAGATAACTCCTAAAGGAAGCTACTTGGAGAATATAAATAAGAGAGCAAGGGTATATTATTTGCACCTAATTTTTAACATATTGAATATTTATTTTGTGAAATGTTATGGAAATGTGTCATTGACAAATCTACAGTAGTGAGTCTGAAGTAACGACAAAGTTGCATATTCGAAGGGTTAATACTGTAGGTACCGAACTAGGGTTTTACTAAAGACATATGTAGATTGCAGTACTAGAAGGAAGTATACATCTATGCACCACAATGGGACAAAGTAGGGATACCCATGGGTTTACTGAACATAGAGAGTAGATATGTTTCCAAAGCTGAAAAACAAGATTCGATCTATCATCAATGACAAGTTAGAGAGATGAGAAGTGGCTACAGAAAGGTGTGGCATTATTCAGGTACGACATATCAAGCTATAGGATCAAAAAGGTATGTTACATTATTGGATATTTGTAATAGCTTGAGGTATATATGGTCATATGAGGGTTATTAGATGCTTTTGGATATCAATGGTTGTATGATATATGTTGCATAAGGTAGATGTATAGAGGTACAATGTTGGTATACTTTATGTTTATCATTGGCACACTTTATTGGGATATAATTGAGGCATTTTCTAGCACATGGTTGAGGTATGGTTTTGTGAGCTTGGGCATTTTTCTTGAGATGTCATTAGGTCAGATCTGGTGAAGTACATTGTTGGTGCACTTAGTTTGATTTATTGACATATTTTGTAGTGCATTGTGAGAAGCATTTGTCAGTGTTTTTGGTATATGATTGAGTGGTACATGTTTGAAAGTTTATGGTTGACACATAGTACATATTGGATTTGCACAACAATGACGGTTTGATGTATGGGTAATGTAAGAGGTTCTTATATCACATGAGTTCAGTGAGAAATATGGATGAACCTATTACATGGCTATATTGTATCTACATGGATATTGGATGGGTATTGTTTCTATCAAATCAGCTAGTTTCTGAGGAGATACAGAGTGATCAGACAATGACAGACACTGATACAGGGACACAAATAGAGTGACAGTGAAAACATTTGTGATACTAGAAGATATTTGTTCTAGTCCATGATTTGCAGCAAATAGATGTGAGGATACCTGGGATTTGTAGTAATAAAAGGTGCGGAAATTTTCATATTTCAGAATTGACAGGTTAGAGATATGTAGGAAATTTTTGAAGAAGCTTGGTGTAGGTTGCGGCAAGATTTTAGTGACGGTTTTGATAGTGACAGAGTTGATTTAGTGATAGTGACAAGTTGTCTACATTTGGCACTTATACTTCTAGGTAGTTGGATGAGGCAAGGATAGGTGGTTGTAGCCACCTTCTAGTTTTAGTTTTAGAACATAAGTGGTCGTAGCCTCATTCTGGTTGGAGCCAGATAATTGGGTAGTTGGAGCTTCCCTCAGTTTTTATCTTGAGAATAGGGTTGGAGCCTCTTTCTAGTTGCAGCTTAAAAACAAAGGAAGTTGGTGATTCCAATGAGTGGACTTCTTAAATACATATAAAAAAAATCATTTTGGGTTTCTCTCCCAACCTTCCTTCATAGAAGAATCATAGCAGGATCATTCATAGCAAGGGTTTATCTCCTTCATAGTAGGAGGAAGGAAAATAATCGATCTTATCACCTTTAATCAATGTATGACTTACTTTAAGCACAAGTAACTATCGAATCATGCTGAAGAAATCTAGCAAATTCAAGGTACTATACAAGATAGATATTATCCCTACTTATTCCATTGAATCAAAATGATTCAGGATTTTCCATTTGGAATTGTGTTAGGTCTAATTCTCTGGTTTTATCCCCCATTGGGTTTCCATGTAAAACTACTGGTGTATTGTGTATGTGTATGATTTATCATTGTTCCTGGTTTATTTATTCTGCACTTGTTGAATGATATTTGTAAATTGATCATAATTTTAACAACACTTATATACATTGTGGTTAAAAAAAATTAAAAAACACTATCATGGATTCACCACTCCTCTCAATAATCCAACAATTGCTATACTATCGGGTCCTTCAAAAGGAAGTCTAACAAATAGAAAGAGATCATAGATTAATCTAAAATTGGGATAACACAGTTTGATGGGGAAGGTTATGCCTTCTGTAGAAGAATAATGAAAACACACAGGTAGGCACTAGGATTTGATGTCTGGTGATCGGTAATAGATGGATACAAAGCATCAACCACTCCTCCAATAGATAAAGATGGAAAGAAACTTGAAAAAAATAATTCAAGAGATACAAATGCACTCATGAATGGTCTAACAAATCAATATACACAAAGGTTATGCATTTTGATTCCATGAAAGAAATCTGGGACAAAGTGAAGAACATATAAGAAGGAGATGAGAAAGTCAAGGAAGCCAAACTTCAAATTTTTAGAGCAAAGTTTGAACAACTGAAGATGAATGAAGATGAAGATAAAACAACCTACTTCTTACGAGTTGATGAATTAGTAAACAATATTAGAGCTATAGGAAAAAATTTAAGGGAACAGGTTGTTGTAAGAAATGGACAATGGTTGAGTTATTTTGCACATGAGGTATTTAACCATTTAGGAATTGAATGGAAGAGGAAGAATTAAAGAGGAAACATAGCAGCCATTAATCAATATATAGATCTGGAAATAAGCATAAACAAACAACAAACCATAAACACCAAAGTGATAACGGAGTTTGGAAATCTCGCCTACGTCTCTGGGCCGTTGTCTCAATGGGTGAAGCTTTCTTATTTCTGTTTGAAGATTCAAATGTACATCATAAAAGTGAAAATGGACTAAAAAAAAGAGCTAGTTGTGTTCTTATATATCTCAATAACCCATCAAAACTGACGGCATTGAAAACAGAAGAACGAAGCTCCCAGAAATGGCCCTCACAGGTGCTCTCCTTAATGGCTTCTTTGCATAAAAATGGCTTTGCCTCAACAATTCATCATCATTTTCCTTATCTGAACCTGCCTCTTTGGCTTCAAGAACTTATAGTTTATATAAACTTGAAGTGGGTAACAACCTGCCCACTTCTCCCCAAGATCTGGCCTCAAAATGGGCTCAAGATCTTCCAAAAATGGATTAAATTCCCCCGAACATGATGAAAATCCATTTAAAATCATAACATATAGTCAAAAACCCACTATTTAGCAAACTACCGCGGGTTAAGTCTCCCACATGCCATAATTGTTATCCCGGTTGGTTGAATCTCCTAGTTATACGTCTTGGTCGGTGGGCTATCCTGGTCGACCAGTGCTAATCCCACATAACTCCACACCATAAGATGAAGACGTGGGTCATATGTTATATCCATGCGATCGGGGTTATGGAAAGGGCATAGGTCATTATAATTCTCTTTCTTATCTTCACTTTTCTTTGGGGATGATTTACATTCACTATCACCATCATGGAGTGATACACCATCACTTTTCGTGAACTGTTCCCGCGATGAATTAAGTTGGTCATTTGAAGCATCACTTGCTTCTAATGTTTTGGAGCATTCTCCAATCTCCATTTCACCATATCCCAATCCTAAATAATGAGGTCTTTCCACAACCTCTATGGGATTATTGATACTTTGGCCCTTATTTCCAAGGCCCTTTCCTTCATTACCCATTTTGGTTAGAAATTTCAAACCTATACCTCTTGTATGTTTTTCAAATGCACCAAAAGAACCATCTTGATGGGAACAATGAGAAATTGATGAATGACTTCCACTGCAGATATTTTTTCTGAATTCGGTGCAGAAGACAATTCCTTCAATTCTTCTTTGCTTTTATCGTTCTTTAAAGATTTCTCTTGAACCAGTCTCCTTCGTTCTAAGTGTTGTCCCTTGACCAAGTTTTGGAGATCCTTGGTCATGTTTGACCCTTTTTGGGACTTCGAGAGGCTGGTCGAAGGAGGAGCGCAAGGTAAAGCCGAGATCACGGGATCTTGGCCCCTTGTTAGGGCATTTGGGGTTTAGGGTTTATGTAATGGGTATGGGATGTCGGCCCATGGGTTTACCTATGTTTAGGCCCCATTAGCAATATATAAATAGATATCTAGGCTATGTAAGAAAGTAGTAGTACTAGTAGTAGTAATAGTGAATGTTTGTGGTTTAGTGCGGAGCTAGAGTCTTTGTGCATACCATGTGTTAAGACTTGTAGAGCTAAGTGCAAGTGATTGTAAGAGGCTAGTGTGCAGACTCTGTAAGAAGGCTAAGAAAGTAGTAGTAGTAGTAGTAGTAATAGTGAATGTTTGTGGTTTAGTGCGGAGCTAGAGGCTTTGTGCATACCATGTGTTAAGACTTGTAGAGCTAAGTGCAAGTGATTGTAAGAGACTGGTGTGCAGACTGTGTAAGAAGGCTTTGTACTGTGACCTAACTCGGGGAAGGAGGATCTAGAGAGGTGCACAGATCTCCTGTCCTATGCAGAGTGGATTTTGTGGCTCTGCGTATTGAACGAAGATAATAAAGAGAAGAAGAGTGGGTGGACATAGCCCGAGGTTCGGGTGAACCACTTATATCCTATGTTGTGGTTGCTTTGTGCATTATGATTTTTATGTGAGCTATGCTTAAGTGTAACAATATGTTAGATGCATCTGATATAGTAGCTTAGTGCTTAGTGATGTGAATGAATGCTAGATCTAATATATTTCTATATGCTAAGTGTTTGGATGTGTTAGATCATGTTGAATACTAGGTTGTTTTGTTATTAAGATTTTCCCCTTAGAAGTGGGTACGGGTTAAATATCAATGAATATTAACTGCTAAGTGCTGTGTTAAGTACTTTGATCACAAATATGTGGCAACTAGGTTGTAGACACTTGAGTGTGCAACCACCTGTGTCTCTACCTATATATATTACACTTCATATGTAAAATATTTAATGCATTTTAGTTATTTTCATTCTATCACAACCATCCATGAAATAAAAATCCATATATGGAGTACACTTTTGATGAAATACTCAGGTTGATTACGCAACAACCAGAAGCGATATGAATGTCAGTGAGCACAGAGATTGAAGAATAATGCTTTCATACATCCAGAGAACAACGCTAAATTTTAAATTATTTTCCATATCCCATCAAATTTATTGGAGAATGGTTTTCAAAAAGAGAATTGATAGATTGGTTCCATGTATATTTTACAGGAAGCTGTGGTACAAGTGGGGGTCAAGGAATGATATCATTGAACTGTGAAACCATCATTTTTCTATCTACGTATCTCATTTTTCTATGATACTTTGACAATGCCAAGTCCAATCCACCATTTTGAATTTGCAGAAGCAGCCGAATTCATTTTTGGCGTCGTCCAACTTTTGGCATTTGTTGAAGTAGAAGTCTGTGCGCAAATGTACTCATCGATAATTAATGATGAGAATGTAAATCATTGACTCTTCGCCCAACTAAACTGTAAAGCAATGAATGCATACATGGCTGCCAACTTTGTGATTGTTTGGCCACTAATAATTGATGTAGCAACTGGGTGGTCCATTTCTATAGATTGTTAATTTTTTTCTGTCTTGATATGCTTTATCCAGTCTCTAGATCTTTATTGGGACTGTGCGTGCGGTAGGCTTATCCGGGACGTCATTGTCTGTCTGTGTTCTTTGACTCTAGATCATTTCGTCTAACCACAAATCCAAAACAGTCAAGTATGATTTTTGGAGGTATCGATGAACTATAACTTTGGGAGTTTGCTAACTGAAACTAATACAGGAAGTCAAATTTCCGTTAAAATTTTGATCGTAATAGTGTAGTATTGAACATTTTTGTCTTACGTTTACACATTTGCCGGTATATCCGATCAACTACTGATGTATATTTTAATAAAAAAGGGGATAAAAACGCTCATGATTTTATATTTAATTGGTTCCATTACATAATTCATGATTTTATAATTAATTGCCGAAGAACATAACAACAAAATCCGGAGCAAAGAGATAAACAGATCAAAGTGTATTTTGCAAAAACCATGAAAACCGTTAAAACCTTGAAAAACTCTATACTTCTGTGGTCGCAATTTTCTACGGTTAGGTTGCAACTACGGAATTTGGCCTCGGATTTGAAGATTCCCCATGCCCGCGCCTTGACGAGTTATGAAATCTATCGTTTGTGGACAATGGAATACAGCTCTGTGTATTTTGATATTGAACCCCGAATTTGTTTTCATTATTGCTTATCGCCACACATGGTTCTATTTATTCATGCCGTATTTATTGAGAGATTTGATACTTATGAACTCGCAAAAGATTTGGGATTAAAATGGATTTAGACTGATGTGATATTAATTTTAATGTATATATATAATAAAAATAAGAATATAATAAGAATATTTATATTATTATATAGTATATTTAGTAGTTTAAAAGGGTTGAGAATATTTATAAATGAAGATTACATTAACAAAGACCAAGCTGAATTAAAGAAGGAAGTTCAAAAGATAAAAAAAAATTAGGAAAAAAGAAAAATGGGTAATAATTAGAAATCCAAAAGCTATTGTTAGGGATAGAAACGAGAAGGATAACAATAAATAGGAATTTGGGACACTCCCGAAACAAAAAACCGTGAGACTATCTAGTGAATGTTGAATCTTTTTGGGAAGCGCATGTCTGTTTTTCCCATTTGGATGTTGTGGCCACGCAGTGCTCGACTGCACGTGGCATGATGGCCAAAGTAAGCTTGGGTTGAGCTTGTGTATGACCTCTCTTCGGGTGAGGGAGGCAACAGTGGTTGGAAGAGGCAGGTTGTCAGGCCTGTGAGCAACTCTTTCCAGGTGAAAGAGTTTGCTGGGAAGTGGTTTCTTCCAGAGAGTGCCCAGCACCAGCTATGGGCTCTGAGACTTCCTGATCCAGCCTGTTGCCGAGACCCAGAGAGGGAGGTTAGCACCGATGGACTGTGCATGTGAAGGTGTATACTCCCAGGTGGAACAGGCATGTGGGTAATGAGAGTCTGGCAGTAGTGGGCATAAGATGGCATCTTTGGGAAGAATCCTTCCAGATATTCCTATGTTGTTTTTCCTATAACCTCAGCCTAGCCTAGGATTCCTTGCCTTGGGGTGGAGCTCAGTCCCAGCTCGGGGGTGATCCACTGTTGAGATGATGAGTAGTGTGGTCTAAGGCTGGGAGGTTCGTGGAAGGCCTACACTTGGTTGGTGGATTTCACCACTATTACAAGATAAGTATCTAACTATGTTCTTATCACATTTTGCATGATTGTGCTACATAAATTATCATGATTTCCATTGTGTATATGAATTACTGTTAAATGGTATGGATTGTTAATCGTAGCAGTAAAATTATATGTTTTTACTCTGAGTTAAAGGTATTTCATTACTTGAATGCATGTGATTATATAATGCATGTATGAATTATGTAGAAGTGCGTGTACAGATTGTTACATAGTGCGTTATAAGTTCTGGGTAAGCAAAAAGGTACACTACAAATTGGTATCAGAGCAAAGGTTTCAGACGCTGAGCCTAGATGGGCCAGTGGAGTGGTCATTGGATCAATAATGTGAAGGGAATTGGGCCTGGAATGGCCAATTTCAGACCTTGGTTTGTTCCAGTGTGTCAAGTAGTTGCTTGACCGCGCTTACGAGCTCAGGAGGTTTAGCGGTGCAGTGAAACCGCAACCGGTGTGGTCTAAGGCCACAGGGAGACAGGTCTCTATACCAATGGTGTTAGAACCTTCGGATCTGTTCGGGAGGGAAGGCGAGCCCTCATGACCATCGGATCTGGAAAAATGTGCATAAGGATTAAAATTACTTTCTGAAATACATAGGAATGTGTAAAATCGTGATATGCGAAATTTCGAATTGGTTAGGAACCGTATGAGCCGTCATATTTCGACTGGAAAATCTGACAGTCGTTGGATCTGTCGGGAGGTGTCTGAAGGTTCAAACCTCAGTGATTAAAGGTGAAATCCCGAAATAGATCTAGACCGTCCGAAAGATGGAGGACACGTGTCGTGAGATTTTCCATTTCAGAAAATCGAGAATCGCGATATCGGGAGTCCTGGTAACAAGGGATTGGGACTTTCCATGATGGAAACTCTGAAACAGTTATGGACCGTCCGATTTGAGATGGCCACATGTTGTGAGACTACCCGTTTCGAGGATCGGGGATTTGGTAGTTTTGAAGACAAGAAATCGGACTTTTGTCATGATAAATCCCGACCATACTGTCGAGACATCAGCATGTGCCTAAGTCTCGATGAACGGACGAGATTCCTTCGAGAAATCTTAGGGTCTATAAAAACCTTTCAATGTGAGAAAGATCTGACCGTTGGATTTACGTGGGGAATTTCATATCGGGGATTGGGTGTTGGAAATCCCGACATCACTATAACAGGAGTCGCAAAATCATGAAACGCGATATCCCGACGGCCAAAAGAACCGTGTGGGGGGCACAGGATCCGAGAGGTGGATAGGTGGCACATCGTTTCGAGTTTTCACGGCGAGAAGTCCCGAAAAGTTATTCATTTAGGATTCGCGATATTGCGAACTCCGAAATGACGATGGAGTGAGGGACCGTTGAATAGTCAATCGCGCGAGTGTATCAGAGGAATGACATATCAGGGATCCTGGTGACAAAGTGTTTATGCATTTTGGAGTCACGAACCGCGAACCCCGATAAGTGGGAGCTAGCTGTCAGCCAGTCGGGATTCGGAGAATCGGGAATCACGGGGACAAGAAGTCCATGCATTGTGAAACTCCGAACCCCAAAACCCCGACGAGAGGTTTGACTATGGTCATGGGGTAGAGGTCACGTGGACCAAGAGCTAAGCCAAGAGGGCTAACATGTGAAGGATGCATCAGGATTCAGAGAATCGCGAATCGTGAGGACATGTGCATTTGGACATTGGGAAGTCCGAAACTCCGATAGGAGGTATGACTGTGGTCATATAAGGGGAGGTCATGTGAACCACGAGTCTAGCCTGGAGATTTAAATGGGAGTTCTCCAGTACCGAAACTCCGAAATACCAAAAACTGAAGTTTCGAACACCCGAAAAATATAGAGCTGAACAGAGCTCAAAAAATTCATGAAATTGAAACACTTTCTTAAACTCGATTGTCACGAAAGATGAGGAATTGTCAAGAAAATGAAGGCTCGACAAATTCGAAGTCATCTGCGCATTATATTGCAGAAGAATGACGAGTGCCAGAACTGTTGGAAAATTTCTGCAAAATGCAAGAAATGGAAGAGATACATAATACTTCAAGTTCAAGAAACTTATTTAAAAACAAAATGTCTTTTATTTTGTTCGAATTGGCTTATAAATATTGTGGATTGTTCGTGAAGGTTTAATGGACTGACAAACTTCGAATTGAATTTCATAGTGCGTGTGCAGTGTTCAACGAAGGTCAGGATTCCGGTTAACCAATGCCGAGTATGGAGTGGAGAAGAGTGCAGATTACCCCTGAAAGAGAAGACGAACGGGAAGGAAAGGATGTTAATCTAGGAGTCGAAGGATCGAACTCCAATGGGCATGGAAAGGAAAATGATAAGGAAGGACACATAATGAAAATCCTTGAAGGATTGCAAAGAGAGGCCAAAGCTTGCCGAG
Source organism: Picea mariana (assembly GCA_032191745.1). Lineage (NCBI taxonomy): Eukaryota > Viridiplantae > Streptophyta > Pinopsida > Pinales > Pinaceae > Picea > Picea mariana. Next base: position 7,311 of record JASDQU010438918.1, on the reverse strand, counting down.
ATGATAGCCGAAAACTTATGAAAGTGAGGGATCAGTAGGGTGAGATAAACTTAAAATTTTTGAAGAGCCTGGAAAGAATAGAGAATAAAATCGAGAAAAGAAGAGACTCAAGTACAACGGAGAGTCGCAGAACCCATGGGAGAACAAGTAGGTCGAGGAGTGATAGCCGACATCTTAGTTTCTCCCAAGGACATTCTGATAGGAAGACACATAGTAGTTCAAGCCCATCCCCTACCAGAAAACATCGAAAATATGGAAAGGAGGAATTGAAAGGAGAGATGAACAAGATTAAGCCTCTAACATTCGATGGAGAACATAAGAAGGAGGAAGATGCTGAGACCTGGTTGCTTGGCATGAAGAAATAATTCCAACTGCAGAATTATTCTGCTCATACAGAAGGAAGAATTGCAATGTACCAATTGAAAGGAAAAGCATCCATGTGGTGGGATCAGTTTGTGCAGGTATAGCACATCAGAGAGAAAGAGGTCACTTGGAAGGAATTTAAAAGGTATTTCGAGAAGAAATACCTGACTAAAAGATACTATGACAGAAAGATGAAGGAGTTCTTCGAACTCAAGTTGGGCAGTATCACCATTGATGAGTATGAACGAAGTTTTATGGAACTACTGAAGTATGTTCCATTCATCAAAGACGAGGCTGTTAAAATTCATAGGTATCTGAGTGGACTGCCACCTTCCATTGGTGACAAGATTCAATACGATGATCCTAAGAGCATGGAAGAAACCATAAGGAGGAAAAAATACCTATACGAATAGCAAACATAAAAGCCTACCTTTCGAAAGGCTTGGGATGACCGGAAGAGGTTTAAGGAAGATCAGAGACAGAAGGGAAACATACCTCCCTTTTTCAGAAATAGTTTTCAGGGATAGCCATCATTTAGAGAGCCGAGAATGACTGAAGAGAGACCACAAAGACAGAGACAGGCACCCATTCAGTGTTGGGGCTATCAAGGAAACCACAAGTATAGAGATTGTCCCCACAAAAATGGTAAGGCGAGAACTGTAAATAATGTTCAGCAAGCTGAAATGGTGGAGGATATGGGCAGCAGAATGCCAAGGATCTACTCAGCCCTGGACAATAATAAAGAGGAATTTCAATCACACATGATTGAAGTGGAAGGTATGATCAACAACCGACCACTTGTTATTTTGATTGATTTAGGGGCTAGACATTGTTATGTAGATCCTAGAGTGGTGGAAAGTTTGCATCTAACGAAGAAAAAAAATGAGAAGTCTTGGTTAGTGCAGTTAGCCACAGGGACCAAGAGGAAGGTCACTGAATTGGTTAAGTCCCGTTCGATGGACATGAAAGGAATGAGCACTAAGGCTGAATTGAACATTCTGCCTTTAGGCTCATATGATTGCTTAATTGGGATGGACTGGTTGGACCAGCACCATGCCCTTCTGGATTGTTGTAACAAGAGGTTCACATATCTGGATGAGGAGGGAAATCAGGTAACAATCCAAGGAATTCCTAGAGTCGTGGCTGTTAGAGAAATCTTAGCCATGCAGCTGAAGAAATGTTACCAGAAAGGATGTCAATTATTTGCAGCTCGGGTGGAAGAAGTATTCCAAGATGTGGTCTCGAATTTGGAAAACCACAAGGTACTCAAAGAATTTAGGGATGTATTTCAGGAGGTACCTGGACTACCTACGAGGAGGGACATCAATTTTTCTATAAATTTGATGCCTGGAACAACTCCAGTTTCGAAAGCTCCTTATAGAATGAGTACGCCAGAGCTGAAAGAGTTGCAATTGCAGCTCGAAGAGNCATGTCACCGTGGGGAGCCCCGGTCCTATTTGTGAAGAATAAAGATGGGACGTTGAGGTTGTACATTGACTTTTGGAAGTTGAATAAGGTCACTGTCAAGAACAAGTATCCTCTACCGAGGATTGATGATCTTTTTGATCAGTTGAAGGATGCAAAAATATTTTCGAAAATAGATCTCTGATCTGGATATCACCAAGTGAGAATAAGGATGAGGACATCAGCAAGACCACCTTCATAACAAGGTACGGTCATTATGATTTTACAGTGGTGCCATTTGGATTGTCCAACGCACATGTTGTCTTCATGTGCTTAATGAATGGAGTGTTCAGAAATTATTTGGACAAGTTTGTCATAGTCTTCTTAGACGATATCTTGGTGTATTCCAAGACAGAGGAAGAACATGAACAACACTTGAGAATGGTGCTGCAGGTGTTGAGAGAACACCAACTGTACGCAAAACTGAGCAAGTGCTCATTTTACCAAAAGCAGATCCATTACTTGGGACACATTATATCAGAGGAGGGGATCGCTGTGGATCCTGAGAAGGTACAGGCCATTCGAGAATGGCCAGTGCCAAGAAATGTGGCTGATGTTAGATCTTTTATGGGTCTGGTAGGCTACAGCAGCATGAGAAACCACAAACCAAGGAAAGTTACACCTTGGGAACTGATGGTTTACTTCTGCATAAGAACAGAGTATATGTACCCAATGTCCGAGAATTGAAACTAGCAATTCTAAAAGAGATTCATAACGTGACTTATGCTGGACATCCTGGATATCAAAAGACTGTGGCAGTAGTTAGAAGCCATTATTTTTGGCCGGGTTTGAAGAAAGAAATTGTTGAATACATCGCCGGATGTATGGAGTGCCAAAATGTTAAGGCTGAGCATAGACACCCAGCAGGGTGGTTGCAACCTTTACCTATTCCTGAGTGGAAATGGGACGTGGTAACAATGGATTTTATCACAGGATTGCCTAGAACAAGCAAGCAGCATGATTCAATCATGGTGGTGGTGGACAAGATTATTAAAGCTGCCCATTTTATTCTGAAAACCACCCACAGAGCAACATATGTTGCTAATATCTTTTTAAAAGAAGTTGCATGCTTGCATGGAATTCCTAAGACAATTGTGTCTGATAGGGACCCAAAATTCACTTCGAATTTCTGGAAAGGATTGCTCAAAGGATTCGGAACGAATCTGAACTTTAGTACAACGTATCATCCTGAGTCTGATGGATAGACAGAGAGAGTAAATAGAGTAATAGAAGACATGTTGAGAATGTATGTGATGGATAAACCATCAAGGTGGAAAGACTACCTGCATCTAGTAGAATTTGCCTACAATAATGGGTATCATACATCTCTGAAGATGAGCCCATTCGAAGCACTTTATGGAAGAAAGTGCAACACTCCAATGAGTTGGAATAATCCAGCTGACAGAGTGGTAGTTGGACCTGAACTACTCAAAGAGATGGAAGATCAGATGATAAAAATCAAACAGAATCTGAAAGCTGCCTAGGACAGGCAGAAAAGTATGTTGATAGTAACAGAACCCATAGAGAATTCAAAGTGGGTGACCATGTTTTCTTGAAAGTGAAAACTAATAGGAGTTCCCTGAAGCTGGGAAGTTGTGCCAAGTTGGCAGCAAGATTTTGTGGGCCATTTGAGATCCTGGAAAGGATTGGGCTAGTTTCATACATGCTTGCATTACCTACATCTATGAATGTACATAATGTGTTTTATGTTTTACTGCTTAAGAAATATGTACCTGATGCTAATCATGTTATCGATTTGACTGTGATTCAGGTGGAACCAGAAGGTGTCCTGCAAGTGCATCCTATGTGCATATTGGACAGGAAAAACAAACAGCTCCGGAATCGAGCTATAGGGCTTGTAAAGGTCCAGTGGACCTGGTACGGTCCTGAAGACGCGACATGGGAGCATGAAGAAGTAATGTTGGTAGAGTACCCGCATCTTTTTGAAAATTTTGAAAGACTTGCAGAGACAGTGTAAGTTGCACCGAGGACAGTGCAAAAATAAGGGGAGGGGGATTGTAGTGTCCCCAAGGCCGAGCCCTGCTGCAAATCATGATATATGAAATGAATTGTAAACATGTTCTATAGGTTGGTGAGCCAAGTTTTGTATAAGTTGGTAGGCTTATGTGTTTGTTAGGCCAGGGAGCCTAAGTGTTGAAGGCCAGGAGCCTGCTGATGTACTTGTATGTATGCATATCGATTAATAAAATATAAACACCGCCAGGTGCAGACCGACCACGATGAATGAGTGAAGGGGGACTGAGCATCCACAGAGTGGGCAAGGGATTAGGGGTTGGAAGGTGGAAAAAAGGGGCTAAGTGTTGAGCCTAGGGGCCAAGCCTAGGGGGCTTAAGCGTGGGTATAATATTTTAATATTATTTCCCAAAAGACATGTGTATTTTATTTTTATCCTAAGTTCCTAGCAAGGGAAAATGTGCAAAAGGGATGCATGCTATGGGAACGCATGCATTTCCAAGGGTGACAAGTGTCAACCCTGGTGCATGCAAATATAATAGCCGAGATGAACCGTTTGAGGGGGATATTCTCCATTCTACCCGACCGTTTGAGGGTGAACCCGTCCGACCTCTACAAGAGTACCCTCGTACAATCTCGAAACCAAAAACCGTGAGACTATCCGGTGAATGCTAAACCTGTTTGGGAAGCGCGTGTCTATTTTTCCCAATTGGCTGTTGCGGCCACGCAGTGCTGGACTGCGCGTGGAATATTGGCCAGAGTAAGCTTGGGATGAGCTTGTGTATGAACTCTCTTCGGGTGAGGGAGGTGACTGTGGTTGGAAGAGGCAGGTTGTCAGGCCTGTGAGCAACTCTTTCCAGGTGAAAGAGTTTGTTGGGAAGTGGTTTCTTCCAAAGAGTGCCCAGCACTAGCTACGATCTCTGAGACTTCCTAATCCGGCCTGTTGCCGAGACCCATAGAGGGAGGTTAACATTGATGGACTGTGCGTGTGAAGGTGTATACTCTCGGGCGGAATAGGCATGTGGGGAATGAGAGTCTGGCAGTAGTGGGCGTAAGATGACATCTTTGGGAAGAATCCTTCCAGATATTCCTGTGTTGTTTTCCCTGTAACCTCAGCCTAGCCTAGGATTCCTTGCCTTGGGGTGGATCTTAGTCCCAGCTCGGGGGTGATCCACTGTTGAGATGATGAGCAGTGTGGTCTAAGGCTGGGAGGTTCGTGGAAGGCATGCACTTGGTTGGTGGATTTCACCACTATTACAAGATAAGTATCTAACTATGTTCTTATCACATTTTGCATGACTGTGCTACATAAATTATCATGATTTCCGTTGTGTATATCAATTACTGTTAAATGCTATGGATTGTTAATCGTAGCAGTAAAATTATACGTTTTTACTCTGAGTTAAAGTTATTTCATTACTTGAATGCATGTGATTATATAATGCATGTATGAATTATGTAGAAGTGCATGTACAGATTGTTACATAGTGCGTTATAAGCTCTGGGTAAGCAAAAAGGTACACTACACCTCTAATTATAAGACCATTATGATTAACCTGATTTTAGCCTGGAATTATTTTGGAAAAGAATATTAACCTTTGGCTAGAAATTCATGGTAAAAGAACTAAAGGTAAGGTCGGGTTTAGGAGATATCATTCAATTGTGAACCATCTTGTTACGTTTAGGATCATTGCAGAGGAGTTCCGCAATTTACTAAAACCAATATTTTTTGTTGTTTTGTTGACTTTAGAAAAACTTTTGACATGGTTCCTAGGAAAAACCTTTGGAATAGGTTGACAGAGATAAATGTGTCTCTCGAGTTTAGGGCTGTTGCAATAAGGATGTATGAGAACGTTATTTCTAATATTAAAAACACTGAGGGCTAGTCAAAAGAGATTGACTGCAATATTGGAGTCAAACAAGGTTTTCCATTGTTCCCTACCCTTTTTGGAATATACATTGACAAGTTAGAAGATTTCTTGGAAAAAACAGGTTATGTCGGCCTTACTCTGACTGGTATAGTCATCAATATTCTTCTTTAAGATGATGATATCGTTCTTATGGAAAGGAGTCCCCATGATCTTGAAAACCAACTAAGAATCCTCAAGGATTTTTTTTCCAATATGGGTATGACTATTAATACTGATAACACTAAGGTCATGATTATTAAATCCAATAAGATCACTTATGATACCTGTTATCACACAGTTTGTAGGAAAGGTTTAAGGAGCTTGAGTCAAGGCTTAAAACCGGCGTAACAGGAGCTTCCCCACCCACTGTCACCTCGATGGGGGGCTCCTTCTATTTAGGATGGCTGGTCCAAGGGAGACGTCGCTAGGGTAATCTGAGTTAAAGAAGGGCTAAAGGTATAAAGGATCAAAGTGATGGGTTCCCTTTCACAGATTACAGCCAATTATGAGATAGTCAAGAAGGAAGATCCACTGATGATGCACCTGTTTGCGAGACAAGACAAAGAAAACTAGAATATGTGCTTTGCAGTGGGTTAGTACTTCATAAAATCAATGACTATCTTCTAATACATATGTGAGCAAATGATCAATGCTATTATTGACTAAGTCAATGATGGCTAAAAATAGACAAAGATTTATATTACTTCAAAGCATAAGAGATAACAAGCATTCAATGTTCACAATTAAGACCTTGATCATATATCAATGCAATAAATATCTCAAAAATGGCTCACATATATAAATTAGCTATGTCACTATATTGTTGCTACAAAGTGTGTGACGTTAAGCATTAGTATTTAGGTCAAAGAAAGACAATGAGTACAGCGTTTTGTCAAATAAGCTTAAAAATTGTAATCAATAACTCAATGACTATCAAAGGAGGTGAGAGAAGTCACAACGTTGTATGCTAAGAAAGAGGTCTAAAGGGTGTGACGTCAGCTCTATATAAAACTTGTTGTCTGCAGGTTAGCTAGCCAAGGAGTGACGTTTTGACAAAATCAACCAGCAAAAGGGCAAATAAACTCCACGGCTATGATGAGAAGACAAGGCCGCACCTTTCTATCCAAGCAAAAGTTCCAAATTAGCAGGATGTCATCTCATTTAGGTTAGTTAGAAATCAGCTAGGGTTAGACGCTAGGTTAGTTAGGGTTGTAAATTGGAAGTAGTTTGAAAGAGTTTTAAGGCATAACAAGCTTCAAAGAGTTCTTAGAATACTGCCTTGGGTTAATGGAGTCAAAGGAGATGAGAATAATGGTTGAGGAAGAACTCAAACTTAAGGACAAGAGATCTATGGTTTGATGGTGTTGCTATGGCAAGGCCACCAACCCTAAACCCTAAGAAGGAAAGACTCACCTAGGTGTAGCTAAAGCTAGGCCTAGAGCTTCCTCTTCTGTCCTTAGGACTTCTTTGGCAAAACGGCTAGCTTACAAGCACAAGTCTAGGGCTGAAAAGTGTTGCTTCATACAAGGCTTTTCAAAAACCCTAGAAGTAAACCCTAGGTGTAAACTAAATTAGGCCTAGGATAACTTCTTTCTTCAAT
>JASDQU010438917.1:55156-73512 GCA_032191745.1 Picea mariana | reverse complement strand
GTAGATCTGAATTCTCCACTGAATGGTGTGCCCCACTAGATGACTGAAACCCTAGCTGGTTTGAACCTGATGAAAGAGATCTCCAAATGATCTGAAAATCTCCAAGAATATAGATCGGGTGATGGTAAGAACAACCCAGATGCCCGAATCTCCAAGATCCTTCTCAATTGTTGTAGATCTGAAATCTCCACTGAATGCTGCACCCCACTGGATGACTGAAACCCTAGAAGGTTCGACCCTGATGAAGGATTCCTCCAAATTCTCTGAAACTCTCCAAGAATATAGATCGGGCTATGAGAATCATGTGGGAGAAGTTTCAGGCTCAGATCTCAAGCAGATCTCCCTAGATATGAGTTTAACTGAATCACAGGATGTCCCATATGGCTCTGAGACGTCCCAATCTGCAGACAAATGTAGAATGATGATAACCCTCCAAAAAATCCCTCAAACTGATGGTCATGCCCCTGCAAACAAAACCCAACTGTCGGAATGGCCCTAGGCCCTCAGGATAAGCTGGATCGGACCTCCCTCGATAGACTGGCCCTGAGACTAGAATGGTGTGGAGGAGTCTTTCATCCCCGAGACCAAGCTGTGGAACAAGGTGAGTGGATATTTCACCATCGAGTTGCTCCCAAGGGTTTGTACAACAAAACCCCCAAACTGAATTCTCAAGAGCAATAGAAAATGCTAATCCAAAACTAGAATGCATAATAGGTGCACCCTAGCCTCTTACTTATACTTTTCCTTCTAATTCTCCGTTGAGTTAGGTTAACTCCCAGGGTTAATCTTCTATTCTTCTGTTGAGTTATCTATTACTCCTTTATCCTTTCCCTTTCTTAAGTCAACTTAAAAATATAACTTTTAGCTTCTTGAATTTCCCCCCCTTCAGTGTGAGACTATGACCTAGTGGGGGTGCCCAGGCCACTGAGTCTCCTCCTCACCTCTCTAAGAGGTGGGGGACATTACAGCCTCCCATCCACCAAGCGGGGAATTGACTGTGTTTTTGTGGTTGTTGATTGCTTTTCTGAGATGGCAATTTTGGCCACTTGCAAGAAGAGCATCACAGTAAAGGCCACTGCCAAGCTCTTCTTTGAATGAGTCTGGGTACATTTTGGGATCCCACAAACCATTGTCTTATATTAATATGGTCGATTTATCAGCACATTCTGGTTGAGCCTCTGGTCACTATTGGAAACCAAGCTCAACAAATCCATGATTGTCCACCCCCAGATAGATGGCCAAATCGAGGTCATAAATCGAATGATCGTGCATATCCTGCGCATGTATAATTCCAAGAACCCTCTCACATGGAATGAGAGTCTTCCCTATGTCCATCATTGATAAAGATGAGCCTTACATAGTTCAATTGGCCACAACCCCTTTCATGTGGGGTTGGGATTCCAACCATTGGGTCCCATAGATGTTTCACTACCCCTTGCAGTCACCTCGGCTGACTCATATCCTTTTCCAACTAAAGATGATAAAGCCACCTGGTTCATTGAGTAGATCTACCACATCCATCAGCAGGTTTAGGATATCCTATAGAAGTCCAATGACAAGTACAATCAATCCCATGATCAACACCGAGTGCTACATAATTTTCAGGTGGGAGACAAAGTTTGGTTGCATTTTCAAAAAGAACCCCTTACCAGAACCCATCACAAGATTCTCTGACTCCTTTATGGGTTGTACACCATCACCAAGGCTATGGGTGATAATGATTTTGAGCTCAACATTCCTCCTTTCCTTGGCCTACACCTAGTGTTCAATGTGGATCTCCTTTGACCTTATTTCCCACCACTATTGGACACCTCATAGATAGCAGAAAACCTGACACCAATAGAGCTCAACCCCGACTACATACAACATGCACGCAGTGATCATATTGTGGACAAATAGGTCAAGGGAACTCACTAGAAAAGGATCTAGTGTTATCAAGTTGTCAAAGCAGGAAAGCTCCTGCACCAAGGCAAGTGGCTCACCCAGGGACAAATTCAACATAAATTTCCTCATCTAATGGGGGAACTCAGTGCAATGGAAAACATTTCTTCCTACGGGGGGATGATTAATCTAGATGGATGTCGGTGGCCTCCCACCTATTACAACTGGCTCATTATGGTTGTTTTCTAGTTCGACAAATTTTTCCTAGTTTTTGGGTCCCTAACTTCTAGGGCCGTTTTGAGGGATCGCCACAAGAAACATGTGTATTCCTCAGATAGACCTTTCCAATGGGCTATCATGCACCTAAAAAAAAGATCATATACAAAAGTTACGACCCCGAGAAGTTGATGTACTAACTTACCCAAATGAGGCCCACATGACTTTTGGCGCTTCATCTCCTAGGGTTAGGTTTTTGGATGTATGGGGTTTTTGACATTCCTGTTTATTGTAAAACAGCCTTGATAGGCTCATTGTAATCATATTTTGGTGAATGAGTTCATCCGTCACATATCTTCTTAGAGATAAGCCGCCACCATTCTAGCAAGCTTGTTTTCCACTGCATTTTACAGTTTTAGCTTATTTCCTTATTGAATAGAAACCAATTTTACTATATATATGTTGTTCTGTGTTAAGAATATTTTGAATAATAATATGTATTCATTTCGTTCTTCTCATAAAATATGGATCACAAGTATGAATCTTTATAGGATATGCTGGTTATTACCATAGATTCATTGAAAATGTTTCATGTATTGCTCATCCATTATTCTCTTTAGTTAAGAAAGACACTGATTTTGTATGGACAAATACATGCTACCATGCACTTAATGAATTGAAAATAAAATTATCTAAATCTCTTGTACTAAGAGGGCCCGATTGGACCCTCCCATTCCACATTTCCATAGATGCATCATACATCGTTGTCGGATCCATTCTTGGAAAACTCGAAGGGACCCATATGCAATTTACTATGTCAGCAAACTTTCACATTATCTCACCCCCAAAGAATGAAAAACTATAGTCCGTAAAAATGAAATATTTTCATGGATTGATGATTGCCTCTTCCACATTAGACCTAATTTCATTATCTGAATATGGGTATGAGAGGATGAAGTCCATGAAATACTAAAATCCTGTCATGATGGGAAATTTGGGGGCCATCTTGAAGATAGAAGGACTGGGTACAAGGTACTCCATCAGGGTACTATTGGCCCACACTTTTCAGAGACACTGAAGAGTAGGTGAAGAGGTGCAACACTTTCCAACACATGGGTAGACCCATACAAATAGATGAAATTCTAGTACAACCACAGATGGTGTTATAACCTTTTGAAAAACATGCAATTTATTTTGTGGGACCAATAAATCCCTCTTCCCGTCATCACTCCTAGATCCTCTTTTGTACAAACTATGTCACAATATGGATGGAGTCAAAAGAACTTATGAAAACAACCAAACAAGAAGTGACAGAGTTCCTACATGAAGAGATATTTGTAAGGTTCATAATTCCATGAGAGATAATAACCAATAGAGGAATTTAGTTCACATCATAGCTTGTCAGAGATCTGATGGAAAACTACAAGATCAATCACAAAGTAACAACACCATATCACCCACACAAAAATGGACAAGTATAGGGGACTACTAATATCCTTGAAGCCATCATCACTAAAACCATTGGATTACATATCAATGACTAGGCCGATAGACTCCTCAAAGTTTTATGGGACTACAGAACCAGATGGAGGACTACTACAGGATGCACACCCTATGAGTTAGTATATGGGAAAAGATTACTACTACCCATTGAAATAGAAATATGAACACTTAGGACATGAGTACAACTTGGGTTGGACCCATTAGAGGCTCAAAAACAAAGACTACCTCAAATTAACAAGTTTGAAGAGATACGACATGATTCCTTACACTGAGCCATAGTAATACAACATCAAAGGGACATACGACATGATAAATTTATCAAATAAAATAAGTTCAAGGATGAAGATTGGGAATTATTATTTGATTCTAGGTTCAAGGATTTCAGAGGTAAATTTCACACCAGATGGATCGGTCCATATGAGATCGATACAGTGTATGACATTGGGACCCTCAAATTCCATACCATAGATGAATACAAGAATCCTCTAGTGGCTAATGGACATAGACTCTGCTTATACCAACAACCCTTATCGAATGAATCCTTTTTAAGGAAGATTACAAATGTATGTCCCAACAGTGATCTGGAACTCATTCAGGAAGAACGAATTCCTAATAGATAGTTTCATTATGTTTTCTTTTTTTTTAAGAAGAAGAAGAAAATAAAAAGTGTGAAAAGTAGCGTAGATGGAAAATAAAAAAATAAAATAAGAAGAAGAAGAAGAAGAAAAGAAAAAGTGTGAAAACTAGCCTAGGTGGCACATTAAAAAAAACAGAATAAACAAGAAGGGAACTTCACGGTTTCTTGATGGTTATGTTAGAATCCTTCTCAATAAATTTTAATAAATTAGACTTATTTTTTCAGGATATGTAGGGGAGAACAATGTTTTTTCAAAGCCTGTTGTGGCGATTCCCATTGTTGCAATTCCACTTGCTGCAACTCCTGCTACTGCAATTCTTGTAAATGCAACCCCCTTTATTGCAACTCCCTTTTCCACAACTATTATCGTTTCTGAAACTCCCTTTGTTGCAACTTCCTTTTCCACAATTGTTCCCGTTGTTGCAACTTCCTTTTTCAACTCTACTTCATTTTCTGCAAACCTCTCCCCTCTCATTTCCTTCACTGCAACTCCACTTTCGTCCCTCCCTCATTTCACAAATTTCACTTCTCCCATTTCCATGGCTACAACTCCACTTGCAACCCTCCCTCATTTTGCAAATTTCCCTTATCACATTCCCTTGGTTGCAACTCCACTTGCATCCCTTCTTCATTTCACAAATCCCCATTCTCTTATTCCCTTGGCTACAACTCCTCTTACAACACCACTTCATTCCCCAAATATCAACCCCCTCATTTCAATTGTTGTAGCTCAATTGCTGTGACTCACATCCATGCAAATATTCTTATAGCTTCATTTTCATTTTTTTCACTTTTCTCTTACACCACCATTGCTACAATTCTTGTCCATACAGATAGCACCACAACATCTGTTGTTGTAGCTCCATTACCACAACTCCCATTGTTGTGACTTTGCTTGCAACTACTACTTTATGAGCACCGCCAATTATTATAGTCCCGATCAAAAGAACCAACAACGTCGATGCTGCAGTTACAGATAGGACCATTGATATGAACCCACACTCCATCGCCACAAATCCAAAAACATCATACTTGTACAACCATTCAAGATAATACATGACAGGTATTGTTATAGATTATTAACCCCCTAACCATTGATCCACCATATCATAATAGGTCAACTATACAATTCAAACACTTTCATCACTTTCTCCCTGAGTTTCCATCCCAATTTCCCTTTGGTCACTCTTGTCCTTCATTAAGGACATGACCAAAAGGGTTGGTTTCCCTTTTTGGCCTACCAAGGGGTGTCTCGGTCACTCAGTCTGTGTGTATAGGCTATGACAGAGACTATAAGCTCCCATTTTTGGAATTGGTTGCAATGAATTAGATCTCCTGCTAATTTCTTGGGGTTTATCCTAGAGAAGGCTTCCATTATGAGATTGAAGATATTATCCTACTAACCATATGGATTTATCCCTAAAGCCCCATAAGAACAAAGCAATTTTCCTTGGGAAAATGGAAGGAAATAATTAGCAAGGTTACTTTGGTGATTTGGTTGCAAGGCTTTGGGCAAGGAACTTGGAAGGATATCATCTCTTTAGTCTATATTTGTAAGTTATACTGCTTATTTTATTAATAGAGGACATCCTGGATGTTTCCCTCTATCTGAGTATTCATATAATTTTATGTATTCATTGGTAGAGAAGTAGTATGATTGTGTGTTATTATATATTATTATCATCCTTAGTTTATGTCTCTATTTATGTCTTAGGTATAGGAAGAACCTAAGGGAGCTCATCTCTTGCAGGGTGAAAAATCCTTACAACAGGTACACATTCCTTTCAAAAACTTTAATGGGAAAGTTCTAATCGCATGTGTCTATTATGATTCCTCAATGACCACCACCTCAAAACATCATTTCTATATTCACAATCTCCATACCCACTACCCTCATTGCCACAATTTTGAATTCTCCACTTGGTAACTTTCATCACCCCTGTAAACATGAATACTTAGAGTTAGATAAAGGAAGAATCCATGGAAGGAACAATGATACACATGGAGCCTATTGAACCAATGCTACTAGATTTTTATGACAACATCAAACAAATTTTGGGACAGGTTTTCTAGATGGAATACATGCTATGTTTACAAGGATATAATGAAAAAATATCTCTTGAATTTTCCCTGAATTACAGATCTGAACACTCCACCATATCAAGTATGGACATAGAGGTCATAGACAAAATAGTGGAAGAAGTCACTAGATTACCTCGAATAGGTGAGAGATGGTATACCAGGAGAAATTCACATTCGAATGTTATGAGGAAGTTCCTCGAACCAAGAGAGTATTTAGTAAAGAAAAGGACAATATTTGAATGTCAATATTTACGACACCCATGGGAGGATGTGGTCATCTTTGTGCAGTGATACTTCACCTATGAAGGTCTCTACGACATTGTATACATTCAACATATTTGATTGATTGACCATTTATTCCACAACCTTCTAATTGACATGTCATATTTCCTATTCCAAACACTATAGACAATTAAATCTCTCATCCAAAGGGAAAATAACCCTACAAAGGTTGTGCCACACCACGACCTTATCAAACTTCTCATGAAACATGCACTCCACAAAGAAATATTCACATGAAACAACATCTTCCAACCACACGTTCTGCTCACCGAAGGAAAAGTGGTTGCACTTCAGGCTGCCCAACAAGCGACGCCTACACTTCCGACATTGGTCACAACTAAAACTCCTCTGCTAGGTAACACTCATATGGACATGGTGAGTCCATATGATGTGAGTCCTCCATAAGGGAACAATTCCATAGATACAACGAGCCTCGCCACTGTGACTCCACTACAAAAACAATACAAGAGGTGCACTAGGAAAAGGGGCCATCCTACTGCAACTCTGGTGAAGGATGACCAGGATAGTGACATTGAGTTAACTTCTACCAAATCACTGAAAAAAAGAGTCAAAGGGTTTACAAATACACAAACCCATGTTCTAAGGAAATGGATAACCAACCATGCAACTAAAACTCAGTGTAAAAAGAAGAGAGTTAAGGAGCCTGAAGAACAAGCTCAAGAGGAGCACCGAGCAATAGAAGAGGAAGAACCCTCCTTTAAAATATAATGACCAAAGAATGATTTTAACCTGGAAGCCAAAAAGGTATTGGATGATACACAAGAACCAAACCAAGGCACTCTTGGTGAAGGCCTCAACGCTCTCCTAGCAGTATATTCATATGAAGAAGAGTTAGAGGTAGAAGCCCCCACTGATTCAAGAGAACCAAGGGGGATCCCTTCTAAAAACAAATCTCCAAAAGATATAGAGGACCCATAACATTCTCCAAGGCCTCAAATGGAGAATCTCGAACAATCTGGAAGTACCGTAGACAAAGAGTAGTTTGAAGTTCTCATTGATACAACAATAAGCATAATTGATGAAAACAAACAAGAAACAATGCCTCTTGTTGAAAGAACAAGAGGCACGCTTGAGGAATCAAATGATGTTACTCCATAAGAGAAATAAATAGAACCGAAGGCCCCTACTATTACACAAGAACTAGTAGAAGGACCTCTTGGGAAAAAACCTACCCATTCACAAGAAGAAAAACAAGAAGAACAGGTTCCACAAGGAAATGACTAAGTTGATGCACCAGAACTAGGGATATAAGAACCACAAACACAGGTTACTAATACAAAAAAACAAATCACTCCCACATGGGTAAGCATCCCACATGATATACCTATTTATGCATCTTTGCTAAGAGAACAAAAAATGTTAAGAATGAAAAATTGGAAGCTACAAATCAATTTAAAAAGCCCAATGATGATATTGAGGAACAAAGGGCACCTGAGAAATTAGGTTACCGTGTAACAAGTCCTCTTGTTGCAATGGAACCCTTCACCAACTCATAAGAAAGAGATAAAATAAAAGAAACAAAAGAAATAAATTTCTAGGATACACATTTCATGTTAGTTGATGAGGCCACTCAGACATAGACAAAGAAATAAAATATAGGAATTCCAATAGAACATGATATCAGTGAGACAACATAAGAGATTACATGTGGTGTCAATGACCCCCAGGGTCACCCTAAATTCTCTAACACTGAGTGATTTTAGGTTGCATGAGGACATGCAACAATTTTGGGTTGGGGGCTATGACGAGTGCCTAAATTGGCATACTTTCAGCACCTGTCTAATACCTTTATGCTTACTATTTTCCATCGTTCACTTCCTTTTTGATACTCTCCTTATATATTTTTTCCGCATTTATTATCAAGGTAAAAAACTTTCCTAGATGCCACTATTACGTTATTCTTGCATAATTTTTAAAGGAAGTTTCTACTTTCATGTACTAATATTGCTACTCAAAAGTAATATAGAAGCTACATATCCTCATGGTGGTTGCAATAGCTCTCTGTTGCAACTCCACACACACTTTTTGTTGTTGTGATTTCATGCACAATCCAATTGCTGCAACTCCAAGTGTACTCGTCATTATGCAACTCCAACTAACCATTGCGATTCCAAACACGTTTTTAGTTGCTACAATTCCAAATACTTTTTCTGTTACTGTGACTCCGAGTACACCATTCTTGAAATTCCAAATATAAAGTTGTCATCACAACAGTCAATGTTGAAACCAATAATTGGGAAATAGTCTTCATAGAGGAAAGTGATAGGAGGACAATAGATGACCAAAAGTAGAATTAGTTTTTCCGCCAAGTCATCACACATAGATCTTGTCTAAAATTTATCAAAATCATTGTAATTGGATGAAAACCCACATTATCACAGATTTCCTTCCATTCCTTTATATAATTTTATATATTAATCATATTGTATAAGAACCTCATCTTCCCCAAAGCTAGGGGATAACTCTTGTGATAAGGATTCAGTTGCTATTGTATTTTCATACTTTTGTAATATAATTTCCATTCCCCCTCTTTTTCGTGTGTTGATGTGTTGGTGATCATGTGCTCCTAGTTTCGTCGCTCAATACATTTCCTAATGGGGTAGGGTCCCCTCCTTAGTGAGGTACTACATGTATATTAGTGTAGGATTTAATCTTTCAATTCTGTTCATTTGTTTCAGTAATCATTTCATTTCTTAGTCTGATGTAATCCAATTTTCATAGAAACAATGTTTGTGATTCATGCATGGTTGATACTCAATTCCTTAGTGTTAAAACAATTCACAATTTTAAATTGCAATTTAACATTGTTTCAATTTATATGAGTTCATTACCAGAGAAGTTGTTACAACTCTAGATACTGCAATTCGCCTCGCCTTAAATTTTGTTGTGTTGGAATTTACATTGCTGCAACTCACATTGTTGCAAATCACGTCACTATGATTTCTTTTGTGTTGCAACTCCTCTTGCAGCTGCACTTTATATTATTTTATTTTTGATTCATGATCGCTTTAGCAGTGTGGGATTGATATAACATTGGATTTTTATCAAATGTGAGAACACATAATTTTTACAATAGAACAAGACCTTCATTCTACTTGGGCAAGTCACCGAGAGAACATAATGTAGATTTAATTTTTGCAAATGTGATTTCAATTTTCGCAAGTGTGATTTCAATTTTTGCAAGTGTGATTTCATTTCTGCAAGTGTGATATTTACTTTCATGTAAGACTATAATTTGGTGACTTAATTAAGTAAATTAAAGCCTTGATTTGTGACATCAAAACTACTACAACTCTTTATCTAAAACAACAGTAATATTTGCAAATATGGTGCATAACAGTTCGTAAGTAAGATACAACCTCAGATTCATAATTAAATGCACAACTCTTCAATTGCTCACTAATTTAATTAGGAGGTAACTGAAAAGTCTGTGAGTATGTTTAATATATGTTTTACTGATTTTTATTATTCGACATGGAATAAACATTAATGACTATGTATGTTGAGTTGAACTTGTCACATCATATGTTGTGGTTGTAGTAATTCTACTAGTAGACTCCTCCAGATAAACTGGCATCAAAGCATCATTTCCTACATATTTTTTGGAATTTATACATAATTTAAATGTTCAAGAATCAGTTGAGATGAGAAAGAAATGGAAAATGAATTTCATGATTATTGAAATCCTCAAAGAAGTAAGCATTTCCAGTAGAAAAGTATATAATGTAGATGGACAATTAAGCAATGGTACTCATTTTCCATAGATTTAAAAATCTTTGTTTCATCATTGCATACCAATATCCATCAGAGTCCTCTTAGAAACAATCCAAACTTGAAATATAGTGTCATGGGTTGTAGTTTAACATTAAAGATATTCTCATAAGAAGCTCTGGACATTGATCCACAAAAAAGATGATCTACAAGAGACCATTGCTATCTTATTTATACCTTCATCCTCTAGGTCACTTAACCCATTTTTAGGTCACTTAACCCATTTCTAGGTCACTTAACCTATTTTCCTTATTTTAGGGTTAACCACTTTCCATAAATAGAAAGTTCTCCAATACTTTATCATTAAAATATTCCTTCTTGATTTTGTCACCTTACTTTATCATTTCTTGATTTTGTCACTTCTCTTGATTATTTAAATAATCCACCTTGAATTTGTAACTTTAATTTATCATTTAAATCATATTATCCCATTTCTAGGTCACTTAACCTATTTTCCTTATTTTTAGGGTTAACCACTTTCCATAAATATTCCTTCTTGATTTTGTCACATTACCTTATCATTTCTTGATTTTGTCACTTCTCTTTATTATTTAAATAACCCACCCTGACTTTGTCACTTTACTTTATCATTTAAATAATGATTTCTTCTTTTAGGTCACTTTGACTTCTTTGACCTTGGGGGCTTCAAGCCTTCATGTGAGGGTCCTTCATCTTCGTAAGGCCCTAAATCTCAAACCATGAGGAGTTATGTGACATTTCACATACCACCAGAAATGGCATGAAAAGCACTATCCATCTAGGATAGTTTCACCAACAATTTCCTTGATCTTCATCTCATTATGCCACATACAAGCATGGGTCCTCCAACCATTCTTCTAGGATAACTCAATCCGTAAAGCATCTTCTCATGAGGGCTTTAACCATAAGGGGACCACTTTGGAGTTCATCCGTTTGTGCACCTTATCAATCATGATAAGACAATAATGAGAGCATGGGTCCTCCAATATTTCTTCTAGAATAACTCAATCCACAAAGCGTCTTCCCGTGAGGGCTTTCACCATAAGGGGACCACTTTGGAGTTCATCCATTTGTGCACCTTATCAATCATGATAAGACAATAATGAGTCATCTATACATTTTTCCAACAATGCATCATATACCAATGAAACCACATCGATCCATCTTCATCATGTATCAATGANAACTCATTGATCCATCTTCATCTATGCATTCTCATCAAGGACAATACATATTATATTACATCAATCATCAATAAATCAATCCTTTGACATCAATAAATCACTTGACATCAATCAATCAAACCATTGGCATCAATGACAACATGATCCAACAGAGGTGACTCAATTCTTAAACTATGAAGTGTAAATATTCATAGATGAAGACAAAGTTTCCTTCACAAATTACATTATCCATGAAACTTTGCTATCATGCGAAAAAATGTGTAAGAGTAGATGAAAACTCAATGAAATTAAAGCCATGATGGGAGACAAGTCCAATATTATTGTTAAGAATAAATTATATCCCATTGACTATTGAAAGGAGAAAGGACAACAATGGTCATGCCTATAAAGGAATTCCAAATAAATATCAGAAGTTTATATTTCATAGTTCAACCATTACACTATTTGAATCATAATGATGGATAGTAAAACAAATTTTCTTACCAAGTTCATTGGTGGATTAATCATCCCTAGTAAGAAAGATCTTTATTTGTTCAACACACACTCTAGATGACGTTTTCATAAAGATAAATTAGTAAATGCTAAGAAGAAAAGTAACATTTCATTACTAATTCTAGTGAAGAAAATAAAATTGTTACAAAATATGGCACAACTACAAAAGTCTAATAAATGATTGACTCCAAATCAGCCATACATGGATGAGTGCATAAAAAAGAAGGCTTCCCATTCATGAACTTATTGTAAATACAGAGTACATGTAAACGATGATTGTTTAAACTAAGACTTCAATGAGGGAAGTACTAGGATTTCCATTCTTGCTATTAATTCTGATAAGAAACTAGTTGATAAGAAGAAACCCATTTAATTTAATAGTCCATGGTCCAATTGATTGAATATGGCTTCTACTCAACTCTCACGGTTATTAAATATTTTAAAAGGTAGGTATCATGTTTCAAGGTTGGCTAGAATTGAAAATAAAGTGAGTAGAAATAGATGGATATCATTGTTCAAAGTTTGTCGGAATTGAAATTAAAGTGACTAGAAAGAGAATATTGAGGTGACTACAAAGAGAATATTTCCCTAACAAGGTTAGATGTTGCAAGAACTAAACCATCAATTTAGAATGGAGATAACTTTAATTTTGCTAAAAATATAGAAACACATATGTATAATAAACTATTATAAATGTTGGACATAAATTCAATGAACAAACACATGTATTTATATGGCTTGAACTCAACGGATGATTATTGAATGTAATAATAAAGAAAGAGAAAATGAGAGTAACTTGCATAGGGAATGATTAAACATGGTTGGGATGAATTGAGACAAGAAATTAGAAACATAATGGACTCATTTAATCAATTAAATGTCTCATTATAATTGGAAATATAATGGACTCATTTAATCAATTAAATGTCTCCTTATAATTAAAATAAACTCTTGAATCTCCAAATTTTGTATCAATTAAATTAAGTAGACCGTGCTTTATTAAATGTCTCCTTAAAATTGAAGTAAACACTCGTAATATCCCAATTTTGTATCAATGAAATTAAGTAATGTTATGTTTTATTAAATAGGGAGGGTAGGCCAATGGAATCTTACTCATAAAACCTTATGAACATTAATATTGTTATGCTTTGTGTTGCTTGGGAAATCAATTAGAATATTGTTAGAAATAATCATAGAAACTGTAATTAGAGATATAAGATATTATATGAACTTTGTTACGAGATATGTTTTAATCGAAATATTTTACTACAAGGGAGAATTTTTAATTGAATGTTTGTTAGTTTAATAAGGGGTTGAGGATGAAAATAATCTTCTCTTAAAGTGTCTTGTGCATACTCAAATTAGATCACAATTTCAAAATATTTGTCACAATACTAACCTTGTCAACTTTCTAACTCATCAAAACTATGTTGATCTAAAATGCTTCTCTCAATGCTTTTCGAATACATAAATAAAACTTTAAAGAAATCTAAGTAATCCCTTACCTTTCTTAAGGTCCAATAAACCAAATATTATCTTAGTGAACATTAATCATCATCATCAACAACAACAAGTGCTTTTGGGGAAATGTCCCCTATAGTAGTGGGATTATTGTAGTGTACCAATGCCCTTACAAGAAGCAAATTCCATAAATAATACTAAGAAAATATATTATAACCAAATTCAAAAGAAATGACTAACTATTGGGAAAAAGGGAAAGTTTTGTTCTAAATTATCGAAGTCTCTTCACTCTTTTCCAACGGTTCCTCTGCAACCTGCGAGAACCTCAAACAAGAAGACTTGCACATAGTGGTATTTATACTAATAACTTCCCATTAGTCCTATGAAAAATGATGGAAACATGAAAAAAATTATTATTCTATGAAGCATATATAAAAGAATTGTATATTTAAACAATACCAAAACAATACACTTTGAAGGAATGAGTTTCTATATTATTAATGAACAACATTTAGGTAGTTACGAATTTTACATGTCTGATGCGGAGCTTCCCTGTCGAAAGATATCCCAGATTCCTCCACTTGGATCCTACTACAAGGATTGATTTTGACACTGAATTCACCACATGCCCAAATATAATATATGGGAGAATCTTGGTTAGATAGGTTGGTGATTAGAAGGAGTTTGGAAATAAGGGTTTCCGGGTCAAAACAATATCAACAACATGGATATGTATTGGCTTACATATTCGGTAAGGATAGCCAGATATGTGTTTTCTCTTATGTGCAGAGTATCATTACCTTTCTCCTTGAGGAAAATTCTCTTTTTATGCGATCTCTAGTTGGTTAGAGATGGTTGAGTACAGGTAAAAGGAGTTAGGCAAGTAACCAAACCCATAACTCAACATTTAATTAGGAATAAGTATATATATTTGATCATTTATTACCATGTATGTGATCTTCCCTTGATCGACTCACATATATGCACATTTCATAACTGCTAGGGTACGTACATCCTCCAAAAAATTATTTTTTAGGACTCAAGGATGTATGGAGAACTAGAGTTGTTTGTAAATGGGATAGGGATAAGGCTAGGAAGAGCACCAATGCTTCATTGGTTTCAATTGACGCTGTAATAAATACCCGCTAATGGGTGAGGTCAAAAGAGCAACTGATGGCTGAAATAAATTATAAATATTCGAAGAGAAATTATCCAGGGTGAAGGTCACTAGAATCCAATCTAAGGACAACAACCAACACGAAAACAAGTCAGAAAAATCAATTCCCAAGGTGGGAATTCCCATGCTCAGGTGTGATGATAAGCATGACCGTCAATCAAGCACACTATGGATTCATGAATAATGTACATAGAAAGTACTGATCATGGCCATGAAAGAGATACAAAGTGGATCCATGTCAAACATAGATCATAACAACGAAAGAGATACATAGTGGATCTATGTCTCAAAATCGGTGAAGGATATCTGGGGAAAGAGTTGGATAACTAATACTTCACAAGTAACAATGTGAGGAGTGGTACAGTCCAATTGCAACTTGGGTAGCATCATAAAAGAGGTGATGCTACTACATTCCCGAGGTCTTCAAATCAAATGTTGTGGTATGAGTTTGAACCATGTGAATGATATATTAGAGTTGAACATAGTGATAAACCATTTTATTACCAGTCAATTATGTATATCCTTAACAAATGCAAGACAACTCATTGATAATGATAATGGGTGTCAAGGTACCTAATACAATCTAACAATTGTGAATAGAGGATATAATTTCGAACACCTGGTATAATTTATCGATCATAGGATATTGATGTATTCCCACTTTCAATAATGAGTGAACCTACCACTAATGATTGCAAGCCCAAAGGTAATAATAGTGAATCTATATCTTCATCCCAAATGTGGTATATATGCACATATTTTTGTTAGATGTATCATCTGATAAATTATCATCTCCCTCTAGGATAGAATTCAATTCTCTAGGAAATTTAATAAGAACTTTATCCTCTAGGTATTCATTAAGAAAAAAATAATTATTTAAATAATATAAAACAATATTTAAAATAAGTATACATATTATTTATATCAAATCAGAAAATTCCCTACCACAATTCCTATTGGATTTGAATCGATTGTAGGAGGAATACTACCCAACTGAATCTAATAATCTATGTAATGTATGTTTACAATCACTCCTTTGAATTGTTTCTTTCCACGACATACAAAACACCCACAAACAACATTTTTCTCAAAGTATTCATCCCATGTATTATAGTCCTAACCAACCTCTTGTTCAATGAAATCATTTGTTGCATCTGTAGGATACATTGTCATATCCTCTTCCACCCATTTTCCTCTACATGATTTAACGGTTTTAGGTCCATGACCACGAACATATCTTTTTCTTTAGGTAGTTCAATGCTCAGGCTCTACTTTTTCTCCAATATCCATCTAAAAAAATCAACAACATGCATTAATTTATGTCAAGATTAGATAATACACTATAAATGTTAATAATATTGTGAAAAAATATGGATGTATGAAAAAATTCCATCAGATCAATTTTTTCTAAGTTAAGTCAAAATTTGAGTATCTGATGTCCCATGTCATCTATTGTGTCCTCATTTGATATTCCTTGATCTATTTCCATGACCTCATCTGACTCTTGTAATACACAACATAGTCAATAATTTTTAGTACACCAATTATATGATTTCAATGAATATGATGTCCAACATAAAACCTCACCTTAGTCATATATTTGACATATTGATATCATGTTTTGGAGTTGAAAAGAAAAATAATTTTACAAACCGAGGTAACACTCTTGGGTGTATGTAACCCTTCTTCAAAATCTCTTCAAGCTACATTTGCAACTCCTTAAGTTCTGGTGTTCTCTTTCTATAAGGATTATTGGATACTGGGGCTGCTCCAGGTATTAAATGTATGGAAAAGTCGATATCTGTCTTTTGGGGTAGTCCTAGTATCTCCTTGAACACATCCTAAAAATATTTCAGGACTGCATGATCCTCAATATTTGGCACCTTATCCTTAGGTGCTTCCTCCATATGAGCTATGAATAATTGGCAACCCTTCTTGTAACACTTCTTCAGCTGCATTGTTGATATATCTTAGACAGTAACTACCCTCAAAATTCCTTGGACTGTTCTTGGTTTCCTTTCCTCAGTCAGGCAAGTAAATGCCTTGTTATGACAATCTAAGACAACATGGTGTTGTTCTAACCAATCCATACCAATTAGATAGTCATATGAACCCAAGGGTAGGATGTTCAAATCTGCCTTGGTACTTATCCCATTCATGTCCACTGGACATGATTTAATCAGCTCAACAACTTTTCTCTTGGCTCATGTAGCTAGTTGCACAAGCCAATATTTCCCATGCTTTCTTCTTGGAAATTGCAATATTTCCACTACCTTATGATTTATATAGCTATGAATAGCTCATGAATCTATTAAAATAGTAAGGGCATAGTTATTGATCATACCTTCCACTTCAATCATGTGTGATTGAAATTATGCTTGCTTATTGTCTAGGGATGCATATATCCTTGCAACACTTCTTCCCATGTCCTCCATTGTTTCGTCTTGTTGTACATTGTGGAAAGCTCTCACTTTGTCACTCCTGTGAGGATAGTCCCTATACAAATGATCTCCTTTACAACCCAAACATTGAATGGGTGTATGCCTTGGCCTTTGCCCACTTGTCTCAATCATTTTGGGCTCTCTAAGGGTTTATTCTCCTTAAGAAATGTTTATAAATAATGGTGTCTTGTTCCCCTTCTTCCTTTGTTCCATATTGAACTTCTTCTTGTCTTCCCAATCTCTTTGGAAAGTAGGCTTTCCCTTATGCTGATCGCATAAGCACTTGGATCTTCTTATGGTTTCCTCCAAAGTTTTAGGATCATCATACTAAATTTTCTCACTGATGAAAGATGGTAGCCCACTCAAATATCTCTGGATCTTAACTGTCTCATCCTTGATGAAGGAGACATACTTCAAAAATTCTAAAAATCTCCTTTCATACTCATCAATGGTCATGCTGCCCAGTTTGAGTTCAAATAACTCTTTCATCTTTTTGTCATAATATCTCTTGGTCAAGTATTTGTTTTCAAAATGCATCTTGAATTCCTTCCAAGTCACATTATTCTCTTTAATTTGTTGCACTTGCACAAGCTAATCCCACCACATGGATGCCTTTCCTTTCAACCGATAAATAACAATTCTTCCTTCCACATGAGATGAATAATTATTCATTTGGAAATATTTTCTCATGCCCAACAACCATGTCTCGACATCTTCATCTTTCTTGTTCTCTCCATCAAAGGTAAGAGGTTTTATCTTGTTCATTTCTCCTCTCAATTCATCAACCCCTGACCTCTTATGCTTCTTGATATGGGATGGAGTCCAGTTTCTATGTGCTCTCCTTTTAGATTTACTTTGAGAGTGTGCAAGATACCAGATATATAAAATATGCAGAACAGAAACGAAATGCTAGAAATAACAGAATAACAGTATTATATCCAGCATAATCTTCACAATACACAAAAATGATATACGAAATAGCAACAGAAATAGCACTTGAACAGAAATAGCACTTGATTCAGATAGCAATGTTCACAGGCCTCTTCGAGGGGGCAACCTCCAATCGAGCAGCGCTCTGTTACAATAATATCCAAGCTAGGGTTCTAATACCCTCGACTCCTATTTATACTAAAAAGAAGCATCTAGAGGAAGATCCTTCTAGAAGCGGAAGCTTCTATTAGGTCTTCTTACATCCGCCTTATTCTATTTTATTGAAAGGTCTTATTAAT
>JASDQU010438917.1:35449-53281 GCA_032191745.1 Picea mariana | reverse complement strand
TCCACATCACCTTATGTGATATCGCCATGCCACTTCACTTAGACATTCCGTGACTTCGAAACTTCAGGCTTCAATAGACTTTACACCTGCACATCTCAAATCTCCTAAACATCGAATTTCTGAAAACCTGAGGACTCATGGATCGATGGTCAACAGATTTTCTGGGACTCTGGGATTTGATGGATTTCCCATTAGAGCATAAATTTTCTCATGAGTGTTGAACTAGTGAACTACTAGAGTCTAGTTATCAACCACACACTAGAGGGGTGCCATGTGGTAGAACACAAGAAGTGGATACATGGCCCAATACGAGGGGTGACACATGTTAAGTTCTAACTAGCATGAACATTATTTGAATATCACAAAAATTGGTGACACATGGAAAGAATCCAACATGACCACATCACTCTAGGTGATGTCAGTATTCTACATCATGCCTATGCTTCATGACTTCAAAACTTCATGCTTTAGTGGTTTTCTTCTTCTGCACATCACAAAAC
The DNA here is from genome assembly GCA_032191745.1 of Picea mariana. NCBI lineage: Eukaryota > Viridiplantae > Streptophyta > Pinopsida > Pinales > Pinaceae > Picea > Picea mariana. The sequence goes on along the minus strand of JASDQU010438917.1, from coordinate 52,781 downwards.
CCCCAGACTATGGAACTAGCCAATTCATTGTGTAGTACACCTTCAAATCTTTGGTGCTCCGCTACTTCATAGCTTTGGGCTTTAGGAGTTTTCTCTGAAACATCCCTCAAAACTTCCAAAATTTGAACTCCCGAACAAGTCCACGTCACTTTTGGTGATGTCACCAAGTCAGGTCATTCGAGCACTCCGCTACTTTAGAATTTCAAGCTTCGAAGGATTTCACAACTCCTTCCTTCATTTCCTATGAATGTTGAACTTCCAAAATTTCTGAACCTTCCTTAGTTTTGTTGTCATGAATACGATGCTGACACATGAMCCCACCGACAAGTGAAACATGTGAGGTCACAATTGGTACTAAGAGCCTATCAAACATATAAAACAAGTTGACATATGGAATTATTAGGGTAGGTCCACATCATCCTAGGTRAGGTCATCATGCCACATCATATCCGACGCTTTGGGACTTAGACACTTCGAGCTTCAGGTGATTCCACTCTAGCCCACCTTATAACTCCTGAATGTTGAACTTCCAAATAGTTYCATGTCACTCTGATGCTACAGGAATTCGGGGCTATGGGACTTTGGAGCTTCGGGATTTAGAGGATTTCACTGTTGAACACCACACAACCCTTGGAATGCCTAAATTCCAAACATTTCTTAATCTGTGGACACGTGTCCCTGGAAATGGATGGTCTGGATTAGTTCTAGACTTCGGGACTTCGGGGCTCCAAGACTTCGGAGCTCTGAGATTCAACAATTTTCTTTGCTATAGTTTTAAAATGGTTGGAGGGGCGAAGTCTGAAGGACTTCAATGATTAACTTTCATGCAATTTCTCTAGATCCGACGATTGTGAGGGATCTGTCCCCTATTGAATAGATCCAGTGGACCAAATTTTAAAACTTGTGTGGTTCCAAAACCACAGTTACTGCGGTCTCTTTTCTCTCCTAAATTTCTTAAACCGTTGTACCTCCTGAGCTTCTAAACAAAACCAAGGTGTTCTTTTGGTGCTCTCTTGTCACTCAAGGATGCTCTGAAACTTGAAATGTGTCCCTCTTGACAACGATTCCTTCTAAATGTTTGCTTCAATAGCCACTTATATGGACCAATTCATGCGCAATGTCKAAAATTGAGCTCTGACACCACTTTGTAACACTCCTAGCCATCGACCAGGCAACGTCACTTGAAAATAAAAATAAAAACTTCTCACTCTGTTTTTGATAGTCAAAATTATCCATACCCAGTCYTAGACCTATTGAGCTATGAAACACATGGCTCTTTGTAGAACATAATACATATAAAATTAAACAGATAATATGCATTCTAGTAATACATAAATTAATGTCAAAATCATAGSAATCTTCTACAAACAACTTACATAGGAAATATTATAAATATCATGACATGTACAGGATACAAAGTATAAAATTAACATAGAAATGGTACTTATATTTTTATGATAAGACCACCAAATCCTTGTAGACCTACCATGAACCTCCTTGCCTTAGACCACGTTTCTCATGACTCTCAGGAATGGGTCACCCCCGAGCTAGGACTAAACTCCACCAGGGTTAAGGGAATCCTAGGATGGGTAGGGATAACATGAAGTTGTACAGACGTTGGGAAGGATTTCCTCTAGGGAGCCAACTCATGCATACAACCTACAACCTCTCATTCCCCACATTTCTATCCCACCCAAGGAAGTGTTCCCCTTCTCTTCTAAACAATCCATTGGTTTCCCCACTTCCCTTCCAAGCATTCAACAACAGGATAGAAAAGCATTCTCAGAGAACCATAGCTGTTGTTGGGCTCCCTCTAGGACAAATAACTTCCCCAATAACCTCTCTCACCTGGAGAAAGTCACTCACATTCCAGACAACCCATCTCTTCGATTCAGCTCACTGGATGACCAAACACAAGCTCGGTGAGGATAGCATAGAAAATAGTTAAGGAGAAGAGGTTGGCCACTGGCTATATTTAGTCAAAAGGGTTGTGTTGGAAGAAACAACAGACCTCTAAGGTTCAACATAGGCTCATGAAATATACGGGCACATTGTGCTTCTCAGGAAGTATGGTTTAACTCATTTCTTCACAATTTTTCCCTCTTGTGCCTTCATGAACATGGTCGATGATGGAGGGGAAGGTTATCTACATGATCATTCTTTGGGTGCATGGATGGAAATATGGAAAAACTGACTGACCAATCTCTCCCAAACAATGTTTTCCCCACTTTTATCTCCATGTTCCATGATTGACACATTTCTCTCCTGGAGCACGAGTTCCTCCACTTGGGATTCATCCCCTTTCCAAGAAAAACTTAAGATAAATTAATATCCTCATCAAAGCCTTTAGAAAATAAATATATATTATTTTCTTGGGTTTAATCTTGTAAGCTTAACCCTTTTTCCCCTAGTCCCATAGCCCCCCTCCCTTACCCAACCTAGTGGAGTTTAGTCCTCCATTCTCTTTTATCGTGGTCGGTCTACACGCAACAATGTAATTTTATTAATGATATGACTATTTACATATACAAAAGTAGGCTCACTGGCCTTTAGCATCTAGGCTCTCGGGCCTAATCATCACATAAGCCTCCTATATTATAATCACTTGTCTCACCAGCCTACAAAACATGTTTACAATTTAGCAAGGGCTCGGCCTTGGGGTATTACAACATATATATTTGTTGGCATGTTTTACAAGCAGCATATGCTTATCATTGATGGAAAGTACAACAACGATGATGGATTGAGTATAGGTACAATGTTCCAGGCAGGCACCAGAAGTATTTTGGGGAGACACAACAGAGAAAGATCATGAAGATCAGAAGAGATAGTGCATATGTGCACGTAGAGTGCAGAGTGTGATCTTCATTGATGGAAATATCAGAATGTGCATCGATGGAAAAATAGGAACAACGCAAGCTTAGGAGGATTAGCACAGAGTCACATGCAGTGCGTAGGTGTGCACCAGGGATGAGGTTAACTCATTGCCAAAGCTCAAGAGAGATAGCATACTCAGGATCTCAGGTGGATCAAAGGTCGAGGCCTTTGACACTAAGAAATTCTTCCAAGTTAGGAGGATGCGTAAGCTCGGGAGGAGAAGCAACAGTGATCATTGGATCCCATTCAAAATTCTCGATGACCATCAGATCTAAACTCAGATAGGACGAGCACGCAGATGGAGGACAAATCTCGGGCGTTATATCCGAGCGTGGGGTCCGACCGATGTTGGATTCAGGAGAACCTGCACGCTCTTTAATGAGAAAGGTGACATGCGAAACCCCAAAAAATCCAAAACAGGCACCTCAATGAAGACTCCATTTCGGAGTTTCAGTTACCAGGAGATGGAGAAGTCAAGAGTCGAGACTCTCCAACATAGGATTCCCAAAGTCGCAAAATGCGAAACCCCAAAATCGTGAAACAGGCGCATCGCTTGAAGTTTCGGCTATAGGAGTTTCGGATACCGGGAGATAGAGATGTCATAAATTCTCATCATCAGGAGTCCCGAAGTGTCGAAATGTGAAATCCCAAAAACCTGAAATAGGTGCACCACTCAAAGTATTGAATACTGGGATTTCGGTTACCGGGAGATGGAGATGTCAGAGACTCTCATCAACAGGAGTCCCGAAATCACGAAATGTGAAATGGAGAAATGATATGAGCCTTTGGTTCGAGGAGATCATGGACCATTGATCCGAATCCATTTCAAATTATTGAATACAGGGATTTCGGTTACTGGGAGATGGAGATGTCAGAGACTCTCATCAACAAGAGTCCCGAAATCGCAAAATGTGAAATGGTGAAATGCTCTGAGCCATTGGTTCAAAGAGATCGTGGACCGTTGATCTGACTCCATTTCAAAGTATAGGATACCAGGATTTCGGATACCGGGAGATGGAAATGACAAAGACTCTCATCATAAAGAGTCCCAAAGTCATGAAACCTGAAGTCGTAAAATGATAAAGACTCCATACCAAAGTTTTGGATACCGGGAGTAGGAGGAGTCAAGAGTGAAGACTCTTCATCACATGAGTCCTGAAATTGCGAAACCCGAAGTCATGAAATGTCACAGACTACATGCCGGGGGTTCGGATACTAGGAGTTGGAGATGTCAAGGTCTTTCACCACAGGAATACCGAAATGATGATTCGCCGAAATGAAAAATGTTGGAGTATCGGACCATTGATCTGACTCCATTTCGGAGTTCTGGATACCAGGAGTTGAAGTGTCAAAACACTTTACCACCAAGAGTGTCGAAGTGCCGAAATACTGAAACGCGAAATTGTGAAATGCAGTTTCAACTAAGGTTGTGGTCACAGTCGTTGGTCACATTATCGAAGATTTAAGCTCTTGTTTTGGAGTTTCGGGGACCACGACTTGGAAAGTCGAGTAACCTAACAACATGATTGCCAAAATGCCAAAATGAGAAACAAGTTTAGGCTCATCCTGAGGTCACAGCCATTGGTCACATCGATAGAAGATGGGGGAAGGTGTTAGTGAAGACAAGCTCCTTTTCGGAGTTTCAGGGGTCGGGAAATGGAGAGTACTAAAATCCTTCACCACGCTGATCCTGAAATGCCGAAGAGAGGAATGCCGAAATGAACGCAAGATTTAGAGAAGTTAATCCAATGGTGTAGATGAAACTGAAGAAGATCGGAGGGGTACTGTAGCACTTCTCAGTGTAACTGCTAGAAACCATTGATGGTTTCTGCCAGAGGAATCGAAGAGACTTCTGTGTGATTTCCAGAGGAACTGAAGGGTCACAAGGAATTTTCTATTAGGAGAAAATACTGCTCATGGATTCTATTGACAAATGGAAGAGCATTGGATTCATTAACTGTGATAGAGAGGTTGAGGTCGACGACAACAAAATATGAAGAATCTCAACTGCTAGTGATGTGAAGGAATTTGATCATGACACCCAGTGATGATGGATAGATGGGCTTAACAAACAGAGAAGCTGAAGAGTTTCCATGATGAAAAGCCAGAGCACTCGACATGTAGAGGAGGTAGAACCATTGCATAGAGAGCATGCATAAGATGCATAGGGAGTATAAGAATGTGGAGAAAACAAGAGATGGTGTTGTAGCTGTTGTTGTGAGGGATTCAAGAGTGTAGAAGGAGGAGTGTGCAGCAACTGAAATGTACATAAGAGGAATGGTGCATTGAATGGACATGGTGCACAGAGCATAAAAGGCATAAGAACAGAAAGTGCAAGGAGGTGTGCATGAAGACAATGAGGCAGATAGAGCAGGGTAGTGAAGCAGAACAATGTTGAGACTGGTAAGCCATTGATGAACATTATATCACTGTAATAAGTTTCAATAGCTAAGATTTAGATTTCAGGGTGGAAGGGAGGTTCTAGGGAGGATTGTTTTCCTCAGAGGTTCAAGTGGGTTCTTGAGCAAAGGGAGTTGTAGCTTACATTTGGTTGCAGCCAGAGAAACCAGGGTGGTAGGGCAGTGCAAGGGAGAACTCTTGTTCTCTGTTATATAGGTTGGTGCCTGTGTGACTGGAAGTTGGTGCTTCTATCCAGTTGGTGCTGGAAAACTTAGGGAGTTGGTGCTTCCTTCTAGTGGGTGCTAGAGAAGCCAAGGAGTTGGTGCTTCCTTCTAGTGGGTGCTAGAGAAACCAGGGAGTTGGTGCTTCCTTCTAGTGGGTGCTAGAGAAAACAGAGAGTTGGTGCTCTCAACAAGTTGCAGCTTGCAAAATAGATGTTGTAGCCTCATAATGAGTTGGAGATCATATGTATGATAATGTAAAGAATGTAAAGATTACTTATCATATAAAGAAGAAGAGGTTTTTACCCTTTATGGGTTTCCTCAGGAAATATTTGTCTCTGTGTATCTCATATGTGTGAATGATGCTAAATGTACTATTGCTTACTTCCCTGCATTATTGTGATTGCCATTGAATGCTATGTAAAGAGTTTAAAATAAGCATAATTGTTTAAGCAAGGTTACAACTTATTCACCCCGCCCCCCTCTCAGTTGTCCAACAATTGGTATCAGAGCCGGCCCCTTTTATCTAAGGGTAGATCCTAGAGCTTAAACATGTCAAGTCATGAAGGGACTTCAGTCACTAAGCCTCCTCTATTTAATGGAACAAACTTCACCTTCTGGAAGGTTAGAATGAGAACATGCCTAATGGCCTTAGGTGCTGATGTTTGGGATGTAGTAGAGACTAGATACATAAAGCCTGTTGTGCTAGCTTCCAAGGATGATAAGTTAGAATTTAGCTTTAATGCTAAGGGAATGAATGCTATCTTGAATGGACTTGTAGAAGCCGAGTTTGTAAAGGCGATGCATCTTCAAACTGCCAAAGAAATGTGGGACAAACTCATTAGTAGTTATGAAGGTAATGAGAAGGTAAAGGATGCCAAGCTTCAAACCTACAGAGTACAGTTTGAAAAGCTACATATGAAAGAAGATGAAACCATTGGGAAGTATTTTCTGAGAGTTGAAGAACTAGTAAATGCAATGAAAGCACTTGGTGAAAAAATTGAGGAACCCTCCTTAGTTCAGAAAATTTTGAGATCTCTACCAGATAGGTTCAACCCAAAGGTCTCAGCTATAGAAGAACTAAATGATATAAAGACTTTGTCTTTTGATCAACTTCTAGGAATGTTGACTGCATATGAAATGAGTATAGTTATAGATAAACCCACCTCTAGAGAAGCATCATTTAAAGCAGCTAAGAATGAAGATTCCGAGCCTGATGAAATTGAAGAAAAATTCGTGAGAAGACTAAAGAAAGGATCAGGCAAGTACCAAGGTAATATTCCCTTCAAATGTTTCAACTGTGGTAAAATATGTCATTTCAAAAATAAATGTCCACACAATAAACATGATCAGAACTTTGAAGGTGAAAAGAAGTTCAAATCCAAAAGATTTGATAAAAAGAAAAGTTTATGTGTAAATAATGATGACTCCTCAGAAGACACTGATAGTGTCTCTTCCTGTGAAGATAAGGTAAATAACTTCATGCTTATGGCCAAAGAGGATTATGATAATAAAAGCACAGGCAGTGAGGCTAATGAAGAAGAAGTTGTGGTTGATTTGGACGGAGAATTGATCAGTGCACTGGAAGAGATTGACAGACTCAGAATTAAGAACAGAAAGCAAAAACAATTGTTGATACAGTTTGAGAAAGACAATAAACAACCCGATGAAGAATTTTTCCTACTAAAAGTGGAATTAGAAGAGGCAAAGAAAATTGAGGAAATTTTGAAACAACAGCTATCAGAAAAGAAGGCAAGATGTAAATCTTTGGAAGAAGAAGTAGTGAAAACTAGGAAAGAGTTGGAGAAGTTTCAAGCCTTGTATCATCAGAATATGTCGAGTATCAAAGCCTCAGAAGGATTAGCCACCATTCTGAATCAACAAAGGAATCCAAAGTTGAAAATAGGTTTGGTTTATGAAGAGGGATCAAGTAGTGGTCATCCAAGCAACATAGACTTCATCAAGTTTGTCAAATCACCAACCAATGATGACAACAAAACTGCAAAAACAAAGGAAGATAATCAACCACCCAGGAGGAGTAAAGAAAAAGGTGCCAGAACTGAATCTGTAGAACAAGAAAATAGTACAATCCCTACTCATCAGTATGAAATAAATTGATTTGCTCAAAGAAGACAACCATTTGCCAGGTACAAAGAATTTTTCTATGGATATTGTTTCTACTGTTCTAACTTTGGTCACAAAGCTGTAAATTGTTCCTTAAGACTTAGACATGAGCCATTAATATTTTCAAGGAATAAATATCTACCACAACAAAGAATGATACAGACAAGTAACAAACCATCACAGATTGCAAATTTCCAAATTAAGTTTAGAGACATGCAACTGAGGAGGTCAAGAAATAATAAATAGTCAATGAGTAGACAATGCTGCAACAATAACTTTGGCCTATTGAACAATGAGATTGAATGCTATAACTGTCACAAATTTGGCCACAAAGCTGCAAACTTCCATCTGAAAAATTACAAAGCAGATCCAAGGATAAAGTTCTTAGATAGAAAGGCCAGCACGTGGAAAAGGAAAGATAGTGAAAAATATGGTTTAGCACTTTCAACTCAAAAACAAAAGGCCTCCGGGAATATAGATAGTGGATGTTCCAAGCACATGACTGGAGACAAGGATAATCTTCTGCTTATAAGAAAAATCAAAACAGGAAATGTGATCCTTGAAAATGATGAACCAGGTAAAAACAAGGATAAAGGGATGGTGAGTTTAAGTAATGAAAAAGGAGATTCTCAAGATGATCTTCCTATAGATGGGATGAAACATAATTTGCTCAAAGTAAATCAAATATATGATAGAGGATGTAAAGCAGTGGTTAATTCCAAAGACTATAAGATAAAGTCATTAAACTCAGGACAAGTGGTGGCTAAAATCATAATGACAGACAATAATTTTGACATTGAATCCTCCCCTGCAAGTAAAGAAGAAGATTCAGATACAATAAAAGAATGTTCAGTTCACATTTATCCCATGGAAGAAGTAGGAGAAGAATCATGTCATAATCCGAAAGCATAATTTTTGAAGTTTGAGAAGTCAAACACCCAAAGAAAGTTCCTAAACAACTCCATGGACCTGGATAAGCTCTTGGATATTCAGAGATCACCAAATGACAAATATGGTATTGGATACAAAATGGAAGAAATCAATACTCCTAAGAAACCTGATACAGGTCCTTCATCTGTGAAAAAGAAAAGATGGTATGAGAGTGGTTGTAGCGGTTTTTTCTTGTGATTTAATATGGTCATAAAAGCCTTGGATTGTGTTGGCAGCCAATTCACTTTTTTCCATTGTCTTATAAGCTGCCTACACCAATGTTTTGCAAACATCAATTTTTTCCTCGCAATTTTTAACTAAACGACACTTTTATTCTTTGCGCCTTTTTACACACTTATTTTCGTTTTGTTTTCACGACTGTAAGCGTGAAAACTTAGACTTTCGAAGTCGCATTGAAATCAGTATTTGAACTGTTGTTAACTTTCTTGTCAGTATGCCTAATTACGCTTACATTTCTCTTATCGTCATGCAGCTGGCAAAAATTTCGAACTGTACTCATTGGACATTTTGATTGATTATGTGACTTGGTTTCATTGAGTTTGTAATAGATTGGCATTTTTATTTTGATCTACTTGACCTTTGGTTTCATAAAATACATGGGTGTTATGATTAAATCTTTCATATATATTTTTAATTTGATACCTATGTTTGTGTTTTCATAACTATTGGCTTGTTGMTTATATGAATATCCATTGGCACGTTGGTTAAATTATTGATTATATAAGCTGATGCATTGGCACATCTTTAAACATTTGGTTTTAATTCGAGTGATTTGAAACTATGGTATAACGTTTGCACGCRTTGGTTTATACATGTGTTTCATTGGTCGGCCAAATGACTTGATTATTGAACTATAATCGGTTGAACAACTATGTAAATCGGTGGTTGTACTTCTGCAATTACTATTTTTCATGGCAGAGATAAGCTCCACCACCTTCGCATGCTGGCATTTATGCCTATCCTTTATTCYTGTTCACCTCTCTTAGCTCAAGAAACCTTCATGCACTCTGCTCCTGTGTGGCTATGACCTAAACCCTGGACTTACCGTGTGCTTGGCTCCATGGCACCAGTCGTGCCAATCGAGCCAAACGACAACCAAGCCTTGTTAATGTTTGACAATGCCCGCAAATATTTGGAGGAAAACAGATGGCTCACATTCGTGCAACGATTTGAGGGTTTTAATCTTTGTGTAGCACGACAGTTTGCCATGACTTTCGATGGCTTTAGAGCCAAGGTGGGCGGCATACAGTTGGAAATCGATGAGAAATTTATTAGCTCTGCTACAGGGTTACCTGCCACTGGCCGGCGTTGGTTCAAAAATTGTAAGGTCGAGGAGGTGCCATGGACACTGTTGTTCCTCTCGCGCAAAGTCACCTCTTGTGACAGAGGTATGCCCATCTTTGCACTTAAACCATGATGGCACGATACTTTGATGGTAGTCAAGCAGTTCGTGACCTGTGAAGGTCGATATGGACTTGTGTTCCTATACCACCTGCGTTTGCTAATGAGTTTTATGGGATACTGATTGAATATGCCCTTTTACTTTCATCGAAGCCTATATAAAATGTCAAAAAAATTTAAAATGCAGAAGGCTGACAACAACCTGTTCCACCATGGACTTATCAAAATTATCATTGTTTATCATTTGAGTTTTCATGGTGATATTTGGAGGGCTTTCATCGCCCGAAATGGTTTTGAGGATATAGACCCTGTCCCGGTTGACAAGCCTGTGGTAATTGAAACCAAGGTCGAGCCGCCTGTGCCCTTCCATATCCTATTGCCCTCTCCTAAACCCTCGGTCGACCCTCCTATTGACTTACCAGACATCAGAACTGAGAAGGTCGAGACTATTAAGAAGCCTACGAGCAAAAAGCCCAAGGAAAACCCTACTGCTAATGCCAAAGGGAAGAGGAATTCCCGACTCATTTCCATTATGGCTAGAAATAAGCCTAAACCCTCTGCTGAGAGAGACCCTATCGTCCTAAGTGAGGATTTCGATTCTGACATAGAGCATTTTCTAGCCAGCAAGTACCCTTACTCGGAGGGTTTATGCCCCAAACCACCTTACGATTTCGTGTCGAATCTTCCCCCTTGCCTAAGGAATAATCCCAATTACCCAGGGATTAAATTGCCTAACGAAACCCTTAGCCACATGTCCAAACCCTCGCCTGCTCTTATGAAACCCAGACAACCTTCCTGTGACCAATGTAATTTATGGTTGGAACGATACTACATTGATGTTCCCATACTCCAATAAACAATTCAATCGCTGGAAGATCAAATTGCAGTGTTGTCCAATCAAAGAAACTAGCTCCAAGCAATTGATAAGAAACATAAGACAACAGGCTCGATCCTTTTCAAAAATGTTGAATCGGCTACGGCAGTTATCAACTCCAAATTCTTGTGATCAAGCCTTTTTCTTGCCATACAGGTATGATTTTGATATTGTTTTAGTTGTGTGAGTGAACAGGTTGATATAACGATTTGAATTCTATTTTTGAATAGCACTGTTTACATTTTGAATGGCTCTGTTATAATGTGTGCATCCTATATATAGTTTTTCTTTGACTAAAAAGAAATTTCGATTTGATATATGATTTGATCATTCCCAGTATAGCTATCGATAGATTTTTATTGGATTTAAGTGGTCTTCGTTTGGATTTGATTGGTTGGCTTGCCTGATTGAGTTAACGAAATTGTTGTTTTTCTTGCGATTCAATTCGTTTTGTATCCACTCCGAATAGGAAGTTTCTCATGCTCAATTTAGAATATGATCATGTTGGATTTGATTTTGTTATGGTTTGTATACTTTGATTGGCAAATGATTTCAACTAGTTCGGTTGTTACGATTATTAATATGCTATGTCCTATGATTGTCTAAATCGGGAATACCACTCTGTTCAATTTAAGAACAACTCTGTTTTTCTAAAAACAATGCTCTCGTTTGAGCCTGTGCAAACACGCCCGAATCATGGAACGATTATGATTTGCGACGACTATGCTAAACCTAGCCGATTGATTGTCTTGATTGGATTGATGTTAGTTCGATCATTTTTATGAGTTGGATTCCGATCGTAATTGCTGCTTAATTCGTTTGATTGGAACGATCAATCGATCCCGTTACGATTTCATTTGAATTAATTTTTTCACCAGTTTGAATTGATCTATTCGTGGCATGAATTGTTTGTTATATTAATACAATTATAACAATTCGAACATGATTCTATATAGATTCGATTGTGTTGCCTTTTGATGAGACGGTATAACATTTTCATAAAACGTGTTTTAACTGTATTGATCGCATTAGATATGAAACGATTTCACAACTGTTGAATTCGATCTGTTGTGAAACGATTGCATTGTTGTTCCATATGATTCTGTTGACTTGATTTTGTGGTAACAAAAACAAAACAGAGTATGCCTATCTCTGTAGTCATTTAATTGATTTGGATCATGTTTGATTTCGAATGGTATAATAATTTTAAATTAAATTATTCGTTTTCAAATAGTGATTGGAGGTTAATTGAATCTGATTCTTTAAAAGATTTTCAATTAATTTTAATACTGATTGTGTGTCTTATTTTAGACCAACTACAGAATCAGAGGATTCTGTAGCTAGTCTATAGGATTAGATTTTTATCATTTTGTTAATAAAATACCCCTCTAACTTATCCATTTCTGACCTATTTCAGGTAAATTCGAATTGCATGGGATTTGATGGATAGTCTAGAAGATATTTGGATGTTTTAGTTTTATTGTAGTTTCTTAGTTTAGTTGAACTTGGGATATCTTCCAAGATTTTATGTAAATAGATTGATAACTTCCACAGGGAGGTTTTACCCTGTGGAAAAAATTATAAATACTTATTATTTTTGTAATAAGGATCATCCTCACTTGTGGGAGAACCAGGCTATGGATTTTTAATACAAACTGAGACAAAAGTTGATTTTCTGCTATAGCTTTCTCTTTTCATAATATCAATCTTTTGTTTCATGTTATGTTTATTAGTTTGCATTTGATTAGTGACTACTTTAGCTATCATGGTATTTTGTAGAATGATATGAATTAATTAATGTCTCATCCATATCTGATTTCTTTCACTACTTAAAAATACAACAATTATTTGATTCAGTTCGTGAATGACAGATTTCTCTTCTTCATCAATTGAATTATTTTGTATAAGTCTTTGCATATAGATTTATCTAATTGTAGAGATTTATAAATCATATGATTGTTGTTATTTTTATGTCTTGTTTGTCCTGTAATCAAACTTGTAGAGCACTACAGCTACCGTTTACGAGAAGCTTCTGGATTATTCGGTGTGTGTTTCCTCCCTCCAATCAGCTAAGGCAATCATCATACACAGGACAAACCTGGAGTGTTTTCAGGTCAGTTTGCTATTTATTTGTTTAGTATATAATATTAGCAGTTTTAGTTAGATATATGTTTTAGTTTAGATTAGTAGTTAGATTTAGTATATCAGTAGTTTAGTTAGTTAGTTTTCTGTTTTATTTCTTGTTTATAAAATTATAAAATCAACAAAAAATATCTCTCACTGTCTTAGGGCAGAACATAAATGAGTTTTTCAGGTTTTATTTAAATCTGTAAATCGTGGATAGTGTACATTTTGTGAATAAGTTATATTTCAGTTAGTAGCTAGATGATTAATTAGTTAGAGTTAGTATAGTATTAGTTAGTAAATTGTATATATATAGTAAGTTAGATTAGTTTAGTTTGTTTTAATAATTAGTTTTAGCTTAGTTTGTTTAATAGTTAGTTTTAGTTAGATTAGTTTATTAGTTCGTTTTATTTGTTTTTAGTTAGATTAGTTAGATTAGTTAGTTTAGATTAGTTTTCTTTTTGTTTTCTTAGGACCTTAGATCAGCTAACGGAGCCGCTAAACCCGTCAGGGTGGTTCATCCCAAACGGCTTGGGTTATTAGACAACCCCGGATCAGTTCCACTCTCTTAGTTGACGGACGGTCAATTTTTCCCATCAACAAATGGCACTAGAAGGAGGGCTTGAACTTAATTAATTGCACGGGGCAGTCGCAAGACTCCTCCACCCCCTAATCGCTCACCTATAGTGACTAGAATCTGTTCACATGATAATATTCCCCTTCAAACAACAACTACTTCAACCGACGATCCACAGATCATAGTTGAGCCAACAACCCCTAATCCTACAGGTGGTGACATACAAGAGATTGTCCGCCAATATCTTATTAAAACACATAGTGTCTTAACCTGTTTGAGGCAACCAAACCGTTCGTGGGGTCAACCTTTGGACTTCTCTTATATCAGAGAACAATTAGGTGACACTAACCTCACTGTGAATCCTTCAGATCCAATTTCAAATCCTGCTGCAGGAGGATCTGGGATACCTCCTTCACCACCTCCATCATCTCCTTCCTCTTCTGGAGGAGATTCCTCTGACGAAGGCAATTCACCTTCTCAGCCTTCCACACCCACTACCCCAATGGAAAATCAGAACAAACCTGCTAGACCCTGGTTGGACCAGGGTATCGTAGCCGTACCTGGAGCTCAGCATCCTTTACCAAAACACTCGGAGAAATGGCTTCCCAAGTTTGACCCTGACTCAAAACAGATAGCTGAAGATCATATCAAAAAATTTATGTTAGCCATAAGACTCCGCAATGTTGAACATGAAGACATTGTCTGTAGGTTGTTCCCATATACTTTCGAGGGTAATGCATCCAAATGGTACTTTGCCCAACAACCCCATACCATCGTGTCTTGGGAAAAGTTTGAGTCATGCTTTTTGGAAAAGTTCAAAGACAGTAAGCCTCCGGAAGTCTTAGTCATGGATCTTTCTAGCTTAAAAATGAACCCAAAAGAAAAAGTTAAAGATTTTAATCAAAGATTCTTAACACTTAAAAACCGAATCCCTGCAGATTCTATGCCTGTTGAGAGTCTTATAATAGCTTACTACACTAAAGCTTTGCATCAAAGCATAGTTATTTGGGTTAAATGATATAAGAAAGCTACATTGTTAGAAGCCTTCGAGGAGGCCAGCCAGATAGAAAAATACATACTTAGTCTTAAAGACTCTACTAGAAAGGAAATTGAGACTAGTTCTTCTTCCAAGAAGAAGATTGAAATCCTCCCTAGACCCACTCAAAGTAAAACACAACCTGAAAACTCTGATTTGGAAAACTTAACTAAAGTAGTTCAAAAACTGTCAAATCAAGTTATATACTTAAAAAGGTCGACTGAAGAAGCTTCCTCGAGTAAAGGGCCCTACAAACCTCCTTTCCAAAATCCTTTTCCTACCAACCGACCTAATCCAACCACCGAAGGCTTAAATCTAGAAAGTTTGCAATGTGCCCTTCAAACAATTCTAGAAGCCCAAGATAACTTGATGCCTCATGAGATTCCTGAGGAGGTAGTTGAACAAGAGACAGTCCAAGAAGAAGAGTCTTCTCCAAACATTTTTGGAAATTTCTTGGATAGCATCTTCCAAGCCAACTTCGAGATAGTTCATCCTTATAACACTAGGAGTAAGAAAACAAACAAAATTTCTTCCGAAAACACTACAAATCCTCCTCCAAAGAAATCTAAATCAACCGAAACTAAACAGAATAATGTGAGCCCCAACTTAGATTATGATGTGGTTGAATATCTTAAAAAGTTAAGGGCTAACATTTCTATTTATGAGTTATTGAAGTTTCCATTTTTGCTACAAAAAATGTTGCAAAATATTTCGGAGAATGGAAAAAATGGTAATTCTAATGGTAACAAGGTTGTGCAAAGCAAAGTCCCTCAGAAGACTTCCACTAAAAATAATCCTGATCCTCAAGATAAAGGAAGTCTTCCTGTAAGTAATGTAAATAATGTAAATAATGTAGATAAAGTAGCTTTAGAAACTGTGAGTAAGAAGCCACAAGCTACTACTCTTAGTACTCGCAAAAATGTACCTCCTTTCCTATTGACTTTCGAGATCTTCGATAGAAACGTGCACAATTGTATGGTAGACTCAGAGGCGTCGTCCAATGTGATGCCATGGTCTATTTGCCAAAAGATAAATGCCGAAGTTGAACCCTCTACTTTAAAAATCATACAACTTGATCGAACAAATGTCAAAGTTATAGGCGAACTAAAGAATGTGCTTATTAGATTATCGTCTAACCCCAAGGTTCATAATGTTATTGATATAATTGTTGTGGATATTCCAGAAGTGTATGGTCTATTTTTGAGCAGGGACTGGTCGGAGCAGCTACATGGTTATTTTGCGACATATTGGTCTCATCTATGGCTTCCATAAAACGGTAAGCCTAATAAAATAAAAGTAAATCGTGAGCGCTACCTTAAGTTCACTGTCACAGATTTGAATGATCCCAATGAACCATACACACCTCCTGCTGATTCACCTAAAGTACAAGGGATGGACACCTTCTTCAGCAAATTCATGGTCGAGGTTTCACCGATCACCAATCCGGAACAATAGTTCGAGATCGTAGCATATATGCAGCCCGCACCTTCCACACAACAATCCTATGTACCCGATGCAAATCAAATTTGGTCTCTGTATTTCGATGGGTCAAAGTCCAAAGAAGGGGCCAGAGCAGGCTGCGTCATTATTGATCTGGAAGGTAACAAAACATTGATAGCATGTAAGTTGGAATTTGAATGTACTAACAATACTGCAGAATATGAGGCTTTACTGCAAGGTCTCAGAAAAGCTTTGGATATGAACATTCAAAATTTAGCCATCTTTGGTGACTCTGAAATAGTGGTTAGACAGGTAAAAGATTCTATCCACTGTCGTTCTCCGCATCTCAAAAGCTACCAGTCTGAGGTATGGAACTTAATGAGTAAATTTTCTACTTTCAATATAAATTCCATTCCTAGATTGAATAACTCTGAAGAAGATTTATTAGCTAATGTAGCTTCTAAAATTCTTCCTGCAGAAGGCTTGTCCCCAGACGCATTCTCCATTGAGCTGTTGTTTCGGCCATCCATTCCCGACAACATCACGAACTGGAGAGTATTTGACGATGATCAGCAGATTATTAACTTTCTGCACATGGAAGAAACCTTTCAAGGCGCGGTGATAGATGAGCACACGCACGACGACAATTTGCGCGATTTCACGGTAATACCTGATCCAAAAACTCCTAAAGCTCTATCGGATATGGTAAACTTGATCCCAAAATCTATAATTAGATTAGAGAAGTTTTATGATTTTCAAGATAAATTTAAAAAGACGGTCAATTGTAAAACCAATAGTTCCTCGTTATCTTATGAAAAAGTGAACTTAGGAACTAATGAAAATCCTCAGTGCATTAACTTAGTCTTGGGATGTTCTAGACAAGAAAAAGATGCATTTATTAAAWTTTTCAAAGAATTTAAAGATGTATTTGCATGGACGTATGATGATCTTAAAAAGTTCGACCCTAATATCATACAGCATGTTATTCCGATGAAGCCCCAAACCTTACCTTTCCAACAAAAACTGAGGAATATGCACCCCAAACTGGAACTGACTGTTCAAAAAGAATTGAATAAGATCCTTAATGCTAAAATAATTTTTCTTGTTAGACACACTCAGTGGGTTTCTAATATCGTCCCTGTTTGGAAGAAAAATGGGGAAATTCGACTTTGCGTCGATTTCTGCAACCTTAATAGAGCGTCTGATAAAGACAACTATCCTGTCCCACCTATGGAACAGATACTTCAATAGGTATCTAGTTCCGAGAGGATATCCTTATTGGATGGTTTCTCTAGATACAACCAAGT
>JASDQU010438917.1:0-17251 GCA_032191745.1 Picea mariana | reverse complement strand
AACCTCTGCTACTCATGTTTGGGATTCATCACCAACCTATGCTAGTCATGTTGGAAGTTCGTCAAAAACCTCTGAAAGTCATGTTGAAGACAATATACTAGCCTCTTGAATTCATATTGAATACAAGCTACTAGCCTTTGCAAGTCATGTTGGAAGCTTATCACCAGCCACTACAAGTCAAGCTAGGGGCATTCATATGATTGAGAAGCATCGACATATAGGATGTAAGCCCAAGTTCCTTTGTAGTGTTTGAAAAGGATATCAACTTACTCCTTTGTTCCCTATTACTATGGTGGTACAAGGAGTGCGGTCCTTATCTGGTGACCCTTCGAGTTCTTAATCGTCTTTGGTTTCCCAACCTTCTTTGGTTGATAAGGGGTCATGCCGATGCAATATTCGGCTGACACCACTCCTATTTTGGGGAGTGGTGTGTCTTTTGACCTTATTGTCTCACAACCTATTCAACCAATGGTTGAATAAGTGATCATGTCAATGCAATCTTCGATTGATCCCACTCTTCTCTTGGAGATTAACAAGTCTAAAGAAGTGACATTGTTGATGCATTTTTCGGTCAATCCCACTCTTCTTTTGGGGGGTGATGCATATTTTTACCATGTTATTAGAATTTCTATTTATATACATTTTGAAGAAGGGAGCATTCCACTCTCTCCAAGTACACTCCCTTCGATTCCTAAGATGGTTTCCTTTTATTGGAATGATCTTGCAGAGCCTCGAATTCCTTCTCTGGAAGGATCCTTTGTAAGMATTTTATCCTCCTTGGCTTGGAAAGATTTGGGTTCTCCCAAGCTTGTGTCAACTACCAGTGATTTGTGGGATATTGATAGAAGTCTTKCATGGGATCCTTGGCCTCCCCCATAATATTCTTCTTAGAATAACATCCTTGAGTCTTAGTTAAGCTATTTTTCGACTCTCTAAAAAACAAAAATATTTCCAAGTGAACTTGTCTCTTTCACACCCGTTAAATGGATTTTAAAGGAAGTTTATTTGGTGTAAGTCTAACCCTTTTTTGGGACCAAGTAGACTACTTATGAAAAAGGAATACTCTAGTCACCATTGGCTAGAAGAGTTCTCTTGGGTATTATTTTATACTTTTTCGGGCCTAGGGGACTAAATCTATGAAAAATGACATTCTTTGGAGTTAAGTTGTAATCACATTCTACCAGAATGCTTGCAGTATTGAGCCTATTATCAATTCCTTATTTCTCATTATAAGCCTCTTACCTCAACAATTTTCATCACTAGCCAAGAAGAGCCTTGTTTATATCCTTTGCAGCTTGACACCCTGCACCCTAAGAGGAAACACCCCCCCCCGAGTGTCCATGATCCACATGCACTTACTTGCATTGAGCATAGGTATGTTCCATCATTTGGATCTAGTTTCTTACTCACGACACTCATTTCCTCTCCTGTATCATAGCATTTCTTTTCCTATGAAAAAACAAAATATATGGGAAGGAAAAGAATATTATCTCATATCAGCAATAGTTTTGTTTCCTTTGAACAAATCATAAAAATTTTAGTCCACTTTCATCCAAAGTTTGGGTTTAGCATGACCTTAGGAAGCTGAGATCATTACTTAGATTTTACTCCTCTAATTGGTTATTCTTCCAGTACCTATAGAGAGTTTGTTGATGCCACCTTCATCATGAAGTTTTATCATCAATTCTATGCTTCTTGAGTTATCCATATATCTCATGCTATTATTAAAAGGAAGTCTATAATCCTGTGTTGGGAATTTCTCATAACTCTTGACTTTGCATGTCAGCCATACCCTTAGTGTGTCTCAAAGTCACATGAATTTCTAGTCCTACCATGCACCCTGTTCCTACTTTCATTATGGGTAGGTAACCTTGAACCCAACAATCAACATCTCCTCATTGGTCATTGACTGGGGGTTTCCCTTGTGTTCGACAATAATAAATCTATTAACACATTGGGATTCATGCAATGTCTTGGATGCCATTATCCTTATTGGTGGTTTCCTCACCTTTGTTAGAAATATTCTTTATTGGATACTAGTCAGAGGGTATTTTTCGTGCACTAGTTGCATATGGTTCATGTGAAATATGCACAAGGTCATTGGTTCATGAACATTCTATTCATCCAAGCACCTCCTAATCATCTAGCTATTTCTTTGTACCTCGTGCTGACTAATGAGAGATGCCCTAATTCTCTCCTTCCATCAACTTCAGCTCATCTATTCTAGAAATGAGACCTAGAATCCTATGAGTACTTGGAGGCTTGTAGACATGAGTGGTAGGTTCTCCTACCATTGACAGTTGGGAATACATCAATGTCACCTGATCGATGGATTCTTCAAGTGTTATACCTCAACACCCTTATTCCCACTTGTAAGAATGTACTTGGTTCCTTTATACCTACATTCATTATCAGTAGGTTGTCTCATGTTTGTTAATGGTATACCTTAATGCATGGTAATCAAACAAATTCTCATTGTGTTTTATATCAACTCCTTTATTCACATGATGTAGACTTGCACCTTTGGTGGATAGTGTAGAATACCTCCAACTTATAGTAGTAGAATTTTTATAATGTTGTTTTCTTTCATTGGAATAGTACATATATGACTTCAATGATCATGGGAGATCATACTATAATCCATTGTATACATATATCTGTAGATTGATTTTTATACTAGATTCCACTAGGCCTTGTTCATGACTATGAAAGCCTATGACATGTGTCTACTTTGTATTGCCTAATTCATGGCCATGAAAAACTATTTGGTATATTTACACATGGATCTACAGTGCAATTCAGATTGGAAGCCATGTGTACAAAGTCATTATGGATTGTAATATTCTCATGAGTAACTAGCACTTTCAGCTGTCTCCATCACTCCACTTCTAGGAATTATAATGTATTTCAACCATCGCAAATACTCCTTTGACCTCACACATTAGGGGCCATATGTTATAGAAAAATTTTCCTCACCCCATGCAASTTGCTCGGATGGCCTTTCCATCTCCCTATGCAGACTTGAAGTCCCCTTTTTATCTTCTAGAGACAACAAGTGTATACACAGGTTTCTCCATTACAACATGCATACATCAGGTTTGGTACTCCAAATTAAAAATTATGTTGGGTTTCCATTTCATGTCACACGATCCATGATCCTTGACCTTCCATATGCTGGAAATGCTCTGACTCATCCCTTCAGTTCCATTTGAAGGCTATAAATTGAGCCATATCCAAGCCTTGGAAAGGGGAGAGAATTAAAATTTTGAGAGAAAAGATACTATGGAGAAATTTCACTTCATATTGAGTTTGCATCCCTTTATCCTTGAAATTTTGAACTCATTATTCAATCCCCAAGATCTTCCTTCTTTATGATGGAGAACCTTATTGTCTCCTTTATATGATCTTACCTTTGTGTGGGATTGAAGTGGTGGAGGCCCAGCTGGAGGGACTTAGTTTCTCGGTTCCGAGATGTGTCGTACTGAATTTTTTCACCTATATACTTATGTTGATTATTTTAATATAAATACTCTTTTCTCATTGAATTGATATGTTGCAAATATTTGAATTATTATTCCATGGGCGTATTTGTCATGTATGTTAATGGATTATGTTAATCTATATGCTAAAATTCTATATTATCACCATATGCTTGCGTATCTTGGTTGTTGAGGACAATTTGTAGGTATAAAGCTCTGAGTTACGTGCTCAATGGTGGTCTTCATAGAACGTCTAGACAAGGTAGGATCGTGACCTTATCTTGTTAGCATTTTCATTTATTTAGCATACTTGTGATTATAGTAGTTTTTTGCGTGTCATTCCGTCTATTGTGGTTTACCCCATGTTATAGACCAATTTTCCTCATAACATATAGTTGTAACATTCAATGTATTACAACATGAAAATCAACCACTGAAAATCCCTCAAACTTTGCCAAAAAGTACGCTAGACCAAGAAGAATAAGTGTGCAAACTTTGAGAAAAATCCAATGGTTGATAAAAGAGTTATTCAAGAAAATGAGTTAGGGTTTATGAAGCCCTAATGGATGAAGATGTAATTTTATAATAGAATCAAGAAGTATTCCCTTGATGGGGACACCCTAGTGGCTATGAGGTGCCCAAGGAACAAGGAATAGAATCCACTTTGCAAGAACTAAAAATGACCAAAAATCATGTTTCCAATTGCAATATTTTATTTCTCCAATGCAATAATAAATGACTAGTTATCTTAATAATTAGGTTAATGGGGTCATGCAAATAAATAGCTATATAAGATACCTCCTTAGGGGTGTAAACCCTCTTACTCCCCAAGGAAATTTTCTCTATCTAGGGTTTAAGATAAAGCTAGGGTTTAAGTTAAGAGTGTGTATGACCTTATACTTCTCTTAGAAAACCCTTGTTTAACTAATAACATGAATCATAAAATTATGAGGACTATGGTGGGAGTGTATTCCCTTATACTTCCCACCTAGATCCTAGCACAATAACCTCAAATTGAAACAAATGATAGCATGAAAGTAAATACCATAACAATTCAAGGAAAAATGCCAAAATAATCCACCACAATAGCAAGAGATAAGCCTTCCAAGGCTATAGAATCACTTCCATCAACCATAACATCAAGATATAACCATAAACAAGAGCCAAGAGAGACAAGTTTTCCAAAGGTAGCGAACATTTCAGACCAACACTTCTCACAATGAGGGAGGGTTATGTTAAAATGATATCTTAAGATCTCTTATTTATACAAAATGTCACAAAGGTGACTTATCCATAAATTAAGAGGTAAACCATAAGCCTCCAGGTCAACAACCCTAATATTTACCCCTTTAACAAAGTAATATTAAACAATTCATTAAAGTTTCACTTTTTCACAAATAAACCCTAATTTTACATGGACGTCTCCCCTTTAGGGGGCATTTTGCCACTTAGAATAAGTTGTTGGTGTTGGAGAAGCATGGGTAGGCCTCCAAAGGCCACATTTCAAGCATCTAGAAAATATCCTCATGGTGAAGGCCTCCTTCTCCTCAAAACGCCCATGTTTCAATGAGTGGCACCTCACCACCAAGCCCTGACCCCCTTAAGTGACGTCAAGCCTCTAGGAGTGATGTTTTGCCTCTACTAGGAAATTTTTTTGGCATGTGGGGGCTAGGGTATGTCATATAAGTCATTCTCAAGGCATTCCAAGTTTGATATTTATCATCCATCATGCGGTCCCTTAGCATCCGATAAGTGAGCTTGTAGCCCTGAGGAAGCCCAAGCTAGGCTTGTTCTCTGAAAAATGTCCACCAACTAGGTCCTTCAAAGACAAATGAGAATTCCCTCCAATGATCTCAATTCATAACATCATGATAAGTGAATCCAATCAATAAATGAGCCACCTAATCATGTGCATCAAATATAACTATATCAAACAATTAAATGCTCAAAGACACTATGCGACTTATCAAACTTGAATATGGGAGGGTTGACAAGGTGTCCTATTGGGTAGATATTTCCATAGGTAAAGGAGAGTTTCCAAGATATCCCTCTCCAAGCCATGTAAAGTGGATGAAGTGGTTGGGGTCAAGACTCAATGGGCATAGGGCTCATGACATACAAGGGGTCATAGTGTCTCATTCATGGGTGCCTCTATAGAGGGTGTGTGGTACCTTCATCTACAATGCACTTTTCCCAATCCGATTAATTGCCATTCTTTTATTATTTCATAATTTTAAGGAGAGGTTGAAGGTCACTTCCCTGGTGTGGTGACCGGATATTGGCAATGTCACCCACAAATACCTAGTGGAAATGAGAAGGTTGGCTTGTGATGAGACCCCCTTTCTCTCAACCATGCAACTGAGAGAGATTATCCTAGTTTGGTGACCAGGTGATGGAAATGTCATACGACTAGATATTCATGGATGTGATAGGTCGTCTCATGATGAGACCTCCTATCCTTCAACTAAACTTTTAAGACTTTTTATTATATTGTGGGTCCCCTTTACTCAAAGATAATAATTTCACTGCTTTCTTGGGTGATCCCTGGGTGAAGAATTTGGAAGGTTCATACAAGGATTTTATATTTTACCCAACATCAATCCCTCTAGGCCTTCAACCCCTTCTTCCCATAGAATGAGGAACAATCCCTTCTTGGGTCAATACACCCTAAAATCCCAAGAGATAAGGAAATGGAGGGGAATAATGATGGAACGCGGTAATTATGATCAAGAATGGCATGATGGCTCTTTAAGAGAGTTCGTAGTAGAAAACCAATCCCCAAGGAAGACCACTTACTAGGGCACAATTTCAACCACCAAGGCGAAGCAGGGAAAAAGGCATAATGTCAAAGCATATATCATGAAATCTAGATAAATCTAAGATACAACATACTCAACTAGCTTAAATATTGAAATGATTCTCACCATAATACTTACTTGTACCTCATTGAGCAAGGCCCACTGCCTTTCGGAAACCAGTTGATGTGGTGGATTACATATTCAAGTATGTTACCACTTGTGGTGGTGAGTGGGTTTTCCATCTATGAAAAAGGGTACTATTGGCCATGTAGTCTCTCTCCACTCCATATCTGCAACCTGAGGGCCTTGAGACATAATCTCCTTATTTATCCACAAAATGGGGATACCAACCCTCATCACAATAATTTTTGAAATGATATTATATATGTAGTAACATAATGAGATAGGAATAAACTCCTCGAATATGTCAATATTGTATATCTTAAGTATGAGAGTAATGAAAGTGTTCTTGAAATAAGATAGCATTTTTCTTGAGGCGTTGGATTCCTCAATAACCATTAGATACTCAATAATCTCATAAAACCATAGAAATAACTCTATAGGCCATCCATTTGGGCTTGGGATTTTATCTTTTGGAAAGGAACGTAAAATCTCTTGAATTTCAACCTTAGACACTTTGTCCATTAAACTAGCATTCTCCTCCTCAAAAATAAAATGGGAAAAAGGGTTTCCATATTAACAACTTCAATAATAGAGGCTATATTATGCTCCTTGAAAAAATCATTGAAGTGGTCTACCCTAGAATTTGATATTTCCTCAAAATTAGAGGCCATAGATCCATCTTGCTTATGAACTTTCTAGATGATGCAAATTGGTGAAAGAATCTAGTATTCTCATCACCCTTTTCTAGCTAAAGTGCTCTACTTTTGAGCCTCTAGACACCCTGTTTTTCATCCATGTTCCCTCTTCTTCTTCTCTAATTCACTGATCATTACGCTTTGTTCTTCATTTGAGTTCTTCACCAAGTCTTGAAACTATAATGTTTCTATTTGAGATTCATTGTGCTTTAAATCCTTCTCATCTTTTACTTTTTTCTTATGTTCCCATTTCACAACAATATTCTCAAACTTATTTAAATTAATTTTAAATTGAATGGCCACATATTCCTTGAGAGTACCACATAAGGAGACCATTGATCCTTGAGGAGGTTCAAAAATCCCTCCTTCAGTCATTGAGAATTGTATTTAAAGAAATTAGGTGGTTTGTTCCCTATTGTAGCCAATTCCCAAAGTATAGGGAAATGATCTAAATCCCCTCCACGACCCATTCTATAAATCTTAGACTATCATTTGATAAATATCATGAGATTAAAAATCTACTAAGTCTCTTGGAGATTCTATTAGCTCCTACCTTCTTATTCCTTCGGGTAGGATTCAACTTGATTGGAGCCACAACAATGAAACCCCTATCATTCAAACTCCTCTAAAAATAATATGAAAATGAATAAGTTAATTCAATCTCTCCTTAAATATCAGATTTTCCTATAGTGAAATTAAGATCTCCTCCCAAAATAGTAAGCATCCCAAAATAGTATGCACATGGCCAAAGAAACTCATGCTAAAAAAATTGTCCTAGAATGAAAATCTGTCAAAACAAGGACCATACAAGTTTAGAATCTATATAATCTCCTCCCCTAAATCTTGGGCATAAATCCCCTAACTCTTGGTCATAAAGGATCCATCCCAAACTTTATGTAAATGAACAAGAGTTAGAAAAATACAAAACCTTATACTTCCAACCAGACATTCATTCCCCAACTCTACCTCTTGATTCAAAGAAAATAAAATCACACCCAATAAATAGCTTAACAATATTAGAAAAAATATTACTCCCATCCCCATAGTTTCTTGCAACAAAAGAATGTCAGGATTATTAGACTCCACAAATAGTTTGAGGGTTTTCTCTTTAGACAGGCTTCCCAAGCCCCTACAGTGAAAAGACAAACAAATCATTAAAAACCTAGACTAGGGATTTGACTTTCTTTGAGTGCCCCCTCAATAGAAATCTACTTATCAGATTGAACCTAAAAATATGCCCTCTCTTGGGTGAGGAAGATGTGATATTTTCTTCCCCTATTGCCCTCGTTTTGGAAACTAAAGATAATCCACCAACTAACCTTCCTTTAGGATCAAAAAAATATGTACATACTAAAGTGAGAGAGGCCTATATGAAAATGAAATCTATCACCTGAGAACAATGTTCTACACTTACCTTCCATGCTCTCGTTTATGTCTTGCAAACTGGATATGGAATTTGTTGAGTCAATTTGCATGTTTAATTTTACCTTGTCTACATATTTTTTTCTTCTCTTCTTTATATGTCCACAACAACTTTATTCATGAGCCTTTCCTTTGAGAATAGGTTCATAACCATAAAGTTCTTGTATGTTGAAAACACATCCTATACCCACATAAGAAGGTTCCTATATCCCATGAAAAATATTCAAGTTGATCTACAAATAATCCAACATAATACTGCGTTTCTAAGCTCAATAGTTTGTAAATAAGTATGTGAGAAAATACAAGTTTGTTGAATATAAATTCAATCAATACTCACATCATAGAACACAATCAATCATGTTTTACAACACCATTAGACCTCTTCTGGAAATCAAAGTGAAATACTTTCTTCCCAAGATTAAGATTCATTATAAAATGCATGGCCTCAAGAAGGGATTTATTCTTGTTTAAACTTTATATAAGACTATAGTAGAGATTGAGAAAATATGGTCCATTCATCAGAAATTCCATCGTGCAATCCAACACATAAATAGCAAAAGGAACATCCTTTCTTGGATTAGCATAGATTAAGAAAATTAAATCAGAGGAAAAACACCATTTCCAAATTTTGAATGACCAAAGTACATATCGATGAATTCATTACACCAGCTTTATTGTGTTGTTATAAACAATGACTCTTTTCATTGGAAATGTATACTAGATGAACTAGTTCATTGCAATCAGTATCAAGACCTCCACTATGACCTAAAAATAATTGTAGTGGAAAAACAAAAAAGATTCCTTGAATTTAGCATGGATAATGGTGAACACGGTTGTGAAATAACTTCACCATTGGATCTAGTTATAACGATATTATTAAAAAAAATAAAATTCATAAATATTGTAGAAAATAATGAGAAACACAACAATGACATACATGTATCATCCCAAGATGGTCTCAAATATTGAATATTATAATTACTTTCCAAGTCAGGGTGTTAAATTTCTTGCATGATCTAGCCTTCTTCAAGAACATTTTAAGCTTTAGCGGGAAGAGCATTGACTCAAACTTTGAACTCTTTATATTCTCTCTAGAAATGATAGAAAACACACAATTATCATAATTACCAATATATCAAAGAACCAATCTTCAAGTATTTAATTAAGTACCAGAATAGGAAATCTAGTTCTCTCTCTTCTACTTAGTGTTCTTGCTTTATGAATTATTTTGCAAATAAAGGCTTGCTTGGAGAACTCTTAACTAGTCTCAAAGGAACAAAGAAGTGGATCGAACCACTATCAATGCACTTGGTTCAGTGATTCATAATGAAATAGATTATGTATTTTCCCCAAACAAAACTATGAAGGGATAGTATGGCAAGTATATGATCCTGACCAGAAAAGTTAGTTGGCCATAAAGGCTAGATGTCAGTTTAGAATCAACCATCATTGCTTCATATGTATATCAATTTCTTTATTTTAATGGTAGTCCGTCAATAATCATCATTGTTCGTAGGTTGGTAACCAACCCATATCTAAGTCATATGTTTGAAGACTATAACCCTCTGCATAACCCCTTGTAGTTGAAACTTATATAAGTGTTTGCATGAAACATGATTTGCACAAGTATTGACTTCTGCAACATTTACCTTTGGCATAGAAAAGAATCTTAGAAAAAATGCTTAAAATGAGTTTTTGATAAAGTATTTAATTAAAAAATGGGTTGGAGAAAAGATTTTTCTCAGTGGGTTGAAACTGAGGAAATGTTTGGTTAAAATAAATTACTAAAAAACAACGATTCATGGGGATGGATGCACCAACTATAACACCATTGTTATCCTTTCTTGGGTGAACTATAATGAAATCAAGAAAAATAGTTTTTATAAAAATTGACAACAACAAAATATCAAGTATGATGAACTTAAAATCCTATTCGTGGCAAAAAAATAGTGGAAATTTCTTTCTAATCTTAGTATTGTATTAAATTGAAATGGAAAGGCCACTACTAGAGTGGCTTGACACTAAATTTTTATCTTTTGGGGTTAATCCGAAAGTGTTTACACCATGTTTAGGATTGCTTCATGAGATTTGAAGTACATGGTGTATGTTCAACCCCTAGATGGTCCATGATGGATTTGCACATCGAAGATGCTCCTTGATGCACTTTCACATTTGAGATGGATTATTCAATGGTTTCTTTACTTTATTTGGGTGCGTTCTTGGCATTCTTCCCTAATGAGTTGGAGATTTCCTAAAAGATCGGGTGACATCCTTCATAATGGTCACATGGATATGGTTTCTTTCTTAGATAAATCCCTAATTAGAGGGATCATTTTTCATCCTCGAGGCATTCGGTCATAGATAACACATGGTTTCTTGGATTCATGTTTGGAGGTTGGGAGTTGGATCAAGAATGCTTGGTTTTTGATAGTGTTCATTCGAGGGGAGTGGACTCAGTGGATTACAAGGCTTAGGAGGATTTATGGAGCCTTTGCAAGCTTGTAGGAGGAGAATTGGACATACCTTGTGGAGCACCATTGAATTTGTAGCCTTACTTGTGGAAGAAATCACCTTGGAACTTGACATGTATACCCTTGGAGTTTAACGTTTAACATGTGTGAGACTACATGTGATTATTGTAGGTCATTTGTTACCCATCATTAATTTTACACATGTGTTATAGATGTGATTAGGAGACACACACTAGTCTTCCTCTCTCTCTTGTATCTTCTTTTGTATTTGAACTCTCTCTCTCTCTCTCTCTCTCTCTCTCTCTCTCTCTCTCTCTTTGAGTCATAAGGTTTCTTGGGCTTGTCTAAGCATCTTTAATTCTAGGGTTACGATCTCATCCCTTGGATATTTTGATATTAGTGTTTTGAGATGAAACCATAGGTTTTACTTGGAGAAGAGATAGGGTTTTCTTTGTTTTCCATAGCTAAGGTTTTGGAAAGTTAGTGGATTGTACTAGCCTTGTGATAAAGCTATGGTATGTACATGAACTTCATATTTTACATATTAATGGTTTCTAACATTGTTGGCTTTATTCCCATCAATATTTGAAATCTCCCATATCGTGTTAATGTTTTTCCTACAACTAGAAAAATTATGAAATAACTTAGAGTTTTCATCCCCACTAGCTATCCAAATGGATCTACTCTGTTATGCACCACTAAGACTATTTTATTTCCAATAAATGCCTCCTAGTTTTTCATGAATCACTTATGCAAGATTTAGAATATTCTATAAATGTTTCTATCATTTGCAAAGAAATATGAAATTTGTGTTTCCATAGAGACTAAGACTTGATCTAGATTTTTAAATTTATTATAGGACGAGTTTTTTGTTGCCATCATTAATTTTTTTAGACAAGGTACAAACTAAAATTTTGTACAGTCTCTCATGGCCCCACCATATTTTTTCCATTCACCATTTACCAATTCAATAAACCCTTGATACTCAAAAAATGTAGGATTAAAGTTGAATGCACTTGCAAGATTGTTATCTTATTTTTCTATTTTCAATATCATTGAGAGATGATCCTATTCTATATTTGACTCTACCCAAGATCCAATTATTTCTTCATTAAACATGATATTGTTTGACACTAAGAACTCATCAAACCTTTTGGAAAATGCATCATCTCCTACTTTTTTTCCCACGTAACCATGATCTTAATGGTTTCTAAATCAAATAGCACTATCTCCTCATAATTGTGAGTACAAAATCTAGCTAGTGGATCAACTTTGGCCATTGGTTCATGAATTTTTGTTCTTATAAATGTAAATTTGATATCCCCTCCAATTGTCACTCTTTAATTTTTAACAAAATCATTTGAAAGAAATGATTCCCAAAATTGAACCATATCTTCATAAGGTCCATAAACATTGATCACTGAGTAGAGCCTCCCCAACTCTAGTGAGAAAGTTATGCTCCTATGACTAATACAAGAAATGGAAAATTCTCAATTCTAAATAATCTCTTTCTCCATCTAGTGATCATCCCCCCATATCTCCCTATAGAATCTGCATAAATCCATGGGTGATGCTCAAGACCAAATTCAATATTGTGATATTGGTATAACTATAATCAAAATGGTGTAGGATTTGAGCATGTATGACCTATTTCTAAAAATGGGTATCATTAGCACAACAATGTGGTGGAAGCACTATTGATGGAATGACTCTAAGACTTTTAAGAAATATAAACCAGCAAATGGGTATAAACGGCTCAGTGTTTTATCTAGGCTTGATGTTAATCTTAACAAGCTCTATAGGATGTGTTCTCAACCTTCTAAGTGGATAATTATGCTACAGTTAGTGTGTATTTATTTCATTAAGACTAAGAAGTTTCTTTTTCTTGGTTTTTTATTATAGGTAGCCTTCCTCTTGGCTAGCGCCTAAAGTATATAGGAATTATGGAACCCAATTGTCCCCTCTATCACAACATTGAAATTGTCAAGCATATTTTTTGGCTCTATGCATATGCCAAGCCACCTCATCTTGGGTCTCTAACATGTATGGTAAATCCCCCCTTGGGGACATTCACTAAATTCTAATCTCCTTAGTGGCCAACTCCAGGGTGAACTTATCCAAGGTGAAATTATCCACATCAAATCAATGTGATGGGTTTCAAATGGAATTTGAACTAACGTGGATTGCCTCTCCATTGGAATTTTTCCAATCACAACATTATTTATCATGACTTGGACAACATGCTCCACACCTTCACTTATGTTAACTTTCCTTCACTTTCCTTCACTTGCCTTCACTTTTCATGCCTTTCCTTCACTTTCCTTCCCATGCCCTGCCTTTCCTTCACTTTCCTTCTCACGCCCTTCCTTGCCATGCCTTTCCATGCCTTTCCTTACCATTCCTTATCATTCATTTCCTTTACTTGTCATGTCTTTCCATTCCTTGCCTTCACTTGCCATGCCTTTCCTTTCCTTTCCTTCACTTACCTTTCCATGCCATTCCTTTCCTTCACTCTCCATTCCATGGTATTCCTTCACTTGCCTTTCCATGCCATGCCATGCCATGCTTTGTTATTTCATTCCTTTTCATGTCATGCCTTGTCTTTTCATGCCATGCCTTACCTTGTAATTCCATGCCATGGCCTTGAGTTTTCATTACATGCCTTCACTTGTCATGTCATGCCTTAAATTGTCATTCCATGCCTTCACTTGACATGAATTTCCATGCATTCAATTTCCTTACCTTGTCATGCTTTGTTGTTCACGGGATTTTCCCCCTGTGATTTTGGGTCGAAATCACAACAGATCAAGACTTTATAGAGAATATAGAAATGTTCCCTCCAGGACAAACACAACAAACTGAAAGAATAAATACTTTACAAGGAGAAGTGAGGGAATAAAGAGGGATAAAGGGCTCATCTTAAGTATCTCATTTGATGTCGATCCCACTCCTTTCTTTTGACGAGCTCATGATCCTTTGTTGGAACCAACCTGCAGAATGGATACAATACAAGGGATGCTACAAATGTAGTTATACAATCATATAGTATATATCTCATATATCATATTCAAAGTGAACTTAATAAGAAAAAATATACAATGAATACAAGATAGGAGGGAAAACAAACTCTTCTATTAACACCAAATCAGAAAGGTAAGTTACAACCTTGTCTCGCCTTTGGCGCCGCCTCAAAGCCAATTTTCCAAGTTCCTCCAAGAATGTGTCAAGCATCGACTCAAACACTATAATATTCCTTGGATGGCCCATATAGGGATAAGGATACACCCTATAGCCATATATATAGGAAATAGGTGCTGGAAAAAGAGTTTCTAGATAAAAGGGGGTGTTGCTAAGAGGATTATAGGAAAGGTAGGCTTGCTAGATACTGACAGCATAAACTTGCACCAAGAGACTTATTCATGCATTTTCCCTTAATGGTGCTTTTATATATTCCCCAATAGGTTGGGGGAGGTGGAATCTATTTTGTATGGGCATGGGGACATTGGGAAATGATCCCAATTGAAAAACCCACTTGAAATTTTGGAATTATTTTATTTCTTTTATTTCTTGAGGGCATCTGCAGGTTCTAAACTAGAAAGTCACAAATGTGCATTCTTTGCATCAAAGGATCTCGCAGATATGTGAAAAATATTTTTTTTTTAAATGAATTTCATGAGGAAAGTTGGGAAAATGTCTATCAAGCCAAGGGAAAGGGTTGGTCCATGGCACAAAATGCAAAGGTGTGGAATTTTGTGCTATAAACAATGCCCCCTAATGTGTGAGGTCAGAAGGGAAAAATGATGGCTGAAATACATTATAAAATTTGAGAGGCAAGGATGCATTGAAGTACCCCTAAAGGGTTCTCGAATAACTGATTCAAGAAGAATAACTATCCACGAAGATCAAACAATATTTTTTCTTCACAAGTCGGGCATACCCATGCTCAGGAGTGATATAAGCATGTTTGCTAAATCAAGTACATTTTGGATCCATGGTACATATGAAAGTGTGACTAATTTCCATGGCCACGAACAATAAACAGTGGATCCATGTGATAAATGTTGGATTACTAAGAGCGGGAGTGAATCAATAATGAACAATTATACCAATTATTAATCCTTTAAACCACAAAGTATAATATTTTAGTTATTCAACCATGTTCATCTATTCATCATCAATATATTAATATATCATAAGAATTAACATTCATCAGTTCATAATAAACAATAACAAACACATCCACACAATGGACAATACAACAATATTTATGTGGAAACCCAATGCAAGAGAAAACCACAAAATGATTTTCTTGTATGTCAAGAATTACATTCAAGGAAGAACCAACTTCCAATTCTCCAGCTACAACTCGAAGGAGGTTGCGACTCCCTAGTTTCCTAGGATCCAACTTGAGGGAAGCTCCAACTCCCCAATTCTTTGGCTACAACCAGAAGGAGGATACAACCCCCTATGTTCTTCGTCTACAACCAGAAGGTGTCTACAACCACCTCTCTTTGCCCCATCCAACTAACCTGAAATATAAGTATAATAATGGAACCACTGTCACACTTTCATTGTGAGATATACTGTTGTAAACCTGTACCAATTTGTGCTACTAAATTGTAATCAACTTGTGGCAATGTCCTGTAACCAACCTGTACCAAAAAAACTAAATACACCAACATGTACCAATACTCTCCTTAATATATCATATCTGATAACATAGATCTTATACCTAAAATCACAAGAATATCACTCAAACCATGTGCCAACAATGCACATCAATCATGTACAAGCACCATGTACATCAACACTATACAAAGATAACCAACAACATGTACCAATCATGTATCAAAAACAAAGCAAGCTATGCCTCAAAAATATGTATCAATATCACCATGTACTTCAAGTTTGTATGTCATCCATGTACCCAATCATATACCTCTACCATATACCAATAACATACACCAAGATAACCAATAAGATACCTCTAGCAATGCACCACACTCTCCATAAATCAAATACCATAAATCCTCACATCAACGATATGCCACAACCTCACTATTATACAACCTCTATTTGTACTAATAACTTCAACAACATACCTCAACCAAAATCCATCAAACATGAACCAATACTAAACTTCAATAGATCTACCTAAGATCAACTCTACAACAAGCCTTAAACTTCGAAGAGGGCATCCAATATATTTACAAGGAAAACCCTCAATCGGATTCATAAATTCACTACACATATGAAAACCATACCTTTTTTATTTTTGTAGCAATTTGTTCCTGTGGTTTTTTTGCCACAATTCTGGTACTGTGAATCTACTGGCGCAATTTTTTTGCCGCACTTTTTCTTCTGTGGTTTTTTTGCTGCAATTTTTCTTCCATGGTGATCCAGGTGGATATCGGGGGCCACCCACCTTTTCTAAATGGCTCAAAACAGTTTTCTGGCCATTTTGGCAATTTACTATTTTTAGCAGGTTTTCACTTCCGGGGCCATTTTGAGGGCCTAAATGAAGTTTTTTTCTAGATAGAGGTTCTCAATGATAGACAAAGGCATGATTGAGACCCCAAAATGAATCTCCTCGATGATACCTTTCCAATGAGCTATCACACGCCTAAAACGAAGATCGTATGCAAAAGTTACGACCCCGGGAAGTTGATGCACCAACTTACCCAAACGGGGCCCACATGACTTTTGGCGCTTCATCTCCTAGGGTTAGGTTTTTGGATGTCTAGGAATTTTGGCATTCCTGTCTATTGTAAAAAGGCCTTCCGAGCCTCATTGTAATCATCTTCTTGTGAATGCGAGTAGCCGTCACATCTCTTCTTAGAGATAAGCTGCCACCATTCTAGCGAGTATTTCACTCTGTATTTTTACAGTCTCTGTACATTTCTTTGATTAATAGAAATCGTGTATTACTGTATCTCTGTGTTTATGGTTGCATCTCTGATATATTTTTGTTATATTACTGGATATACGCGATATCTCTGTACATTTCTTTATTATATCTCCGCTCTCATTTCGTGCCGAAAATAATCCGGATCAGTGGTTTCAGAGCAGGCTACTCTTGATCGTTTTTCAGTGCATGTCCCCGACGAGGTCCAAGTATAGAAAGTTGGGTATCGAGCTTGTCTCTCTTGAAGAAAATCGCTCTTGCACACCCAAGAAACCCTCAATGGAGGAAGAAAAGAAAAACGACGGAGCAGACGATCCTATCAGTCTGTTGCTTGAGCAAGCTCTCACGCGACAGAGGG
>JASDQU010438916.1:140306-173829 GCA_032191745.1 Picea mariana | reverse complement strand
CAAGTTCAAACTTGGTGGAAGGATTACACCTCCTTCAAACCTTTCACCCATGTGACCAAGGTCTCATGCTCGTATCATTAACCAATTCACCACTAAGATATTAGTGCATAGCCCAAGAGATTTTTCGAAGGACCCATATGACCAAGTTCTAGGAACCCTGCGCTAGGCCTGAAAGGATCTAAGCCTTTCTGGCTTCAGAACTCTAGGATTTTGGAGCTTTGGAATGTTATGATATTAACAATTTTAAATTGGTCAAAGGTAGCTAGTTGATATGGTTACCCATGAGGGTGACCCATGCCTGGCAGTTTCCCTAACTGTGGCAGATAGACCTATCCCATTGTTCAAACCTAATATATTTACCAATCATGAAGTAACACGAGTCGCATATCCGAGGGTATTTGGGAGTCCTCTTGGCCATTAGATATATGTCGAGGTAAGTCCGAAAAATTCCTACTTCGAGATAATAGAGATGTTATAGCACCAAACTCCTCGAACGCTGAAGTTACAAAGTGATGAGAGACATGGATCTGGGGAGTTCGTTGAGAACCCCTCTTACCCATCCTATCAACTATTGGAGGGGCCTACGTATGGTTCTTCAGTGAAGTCCTAATTTGGGAGAACGGAGTGGCCATAATGCTGAGACCCCTGAAGGTTGGAGCTATGAAGTGATGAAGACCATAGATCTAGGCACCCTTCAGGATCTCCCTTGAACATTATATCTAGACCATGGTTAGACTGATGCCAACCAGTCCAGGAGAAAGGAGGAAGTCACACCATGGATCCCCTAAACACCAAAGTTATGAAGTAACATCGGCCATAGATATAGGGGTTACGTGGACACACCTTGACTATGAGATTGAAGGTATTGGAAGGATTTTAGTTCAGGGTGACATGGCATGATGACATTACCTAGGGTGATGTGGACCCATGTTTGACCTACCATGTGTCACCTAGATTCATATGTTTTTCATATCCTATGTGCCCATTAAAATGTAATACATGTCACCCACTGGAAGGGCCATTTGTCATATATTGCCTTCTACATTTCACCTATGTCACCTACTTAGTTGGTCCATTTGGTAGGTGGAGAACTCGGGACCCACCTAAACTTACTTCCATGTGCAAGGGTGGACCCTTCGGGAGTCCGGGACTTCGAGAGTCTGGGACTTCGGGACTCAGTAGGTTTGGAGTAGAGTATTGAAGATAAGCCAAAAGGCACGAAAGATGGAGCCACATTGCGATATTTCAGGATCCTTTGGGAGTTCAGGAATTCAAGACTTCGAAGGATATGCATGCAAAAAGGATAAGGGACATTCAAGGATGAAGTGTCGAACACCGAACTTCCCTCTAGCTCATGTGTTAAATGAATACCATGTCCCACCGTTGGAATGGACGGTGGATGAACCTACCCCGTGGATGTAGAAACTTGGCATTGGTATGAATGAGGTGGAGCCACATGGCCCATGTAGAATAATTCCTGAATATTTTCAGGAGGCCATAACCTACAATCTAGAGATCGATTTTGAGTTTGGTAGTAGTCGTTAGAGAGATACAGTTGAGTAGAAGAGAATGGATATCTTAGAGAGATGATTTGAGACGACTAAAGTAAGAAACATTTTGATGCCCCATCCCTATAAAGGGTACTTACGGGTCGAGTATGTTACAAATTGGTATCAGAGCATTGTTACAACACTTGTCCTGCTTGGGCTCATGAATAGGTGGCTTAAAAAAATATTATTAGAGAACTTTTAGGGGTGACACCCTATCTCAACCCATTCCTAAGAGGCTTATTTAAACCTCTACTGAATGAAGGAATGTAAGTTTTTGTTGTTGTATATGTTTTGAAAAATATGAACTTTGTGTTGTTCATAAAACTAGTATATCATTAACTAACAAAAAATGTTTTATTAGCACTCAAGTAGTCAGTGGACCACAAGAAAACTACAACATAAAATATGGTGACACACCATGAATTGGGGGAAAG
The DNA here is from genome assembly GCA_032191745.1 of Picea mariana. Taxonomy (NCBI): domain Eukaryota; kingdom Viridiplantae; phylum Streptophyta; class Pinopsida; order Pinales; family Pinaceae; genus Picea; species Picea mariana. The sequence continues at coordinate 171,845 of JASDQU010438916.1, read as the reverse complement.
CTCCCAGAATAGAGAGGAACAATTTCATGAAAGGAGTGAGGTGGAGACCCCTCCAGGTTTGGATGAAACTGTAAGAATCCTCAGGGAATAATTATAGAGTTGTAAGGTTGACAACAAAAAGATGATAAAGGAGAAGGAAAATCAAAATGAAATTAATGCAATCCTACTGCAAATATTATGATATATACAAAGGAAGTTGCAACATGAATCAACAACCAGTCATGTGGAAAAACATCATACTAAGAGAACCCATATTCCACCTAATATATGAAAGACTAGCCCTGAAAGTGGCCATAGAAGGAGGAGAACCTCAATGAAGGCGCAACCTGGAGCTAAGAGACACTCATTGGAAGAATCATCGGGTGAGGAAACTCATAACTCCAAGGAATATTCTTGTAGAAAAACTAACTCGCATTCCTAGAGGAGAAGAAAGAACAAGAAACATTCCAAGAGTCATGACCCTGAAGAGTTAAACAAAGACAAACCACCCAATTTCGATGGAGAAATTAAGAAGGGGAAGAAGAAAAAGTTTGGTTTGTTGGCTTGAAGAAGTACTTCAGAGTCCATGACTACTCTGAAAATTTAAACGTTTGAATAGTCATTTTAACTTGAATGGAATGGCCTCCATTTGGTGGGAAGACCTTAGGAACATCAAAGGAATCCATGCGAAGGACTTCTCATGAAAATAATTTGAGAAATACTTCAATAATAAGTATCTATCAGATAAATACTTTTATGGGAAGACCAAGGAGTTCTATGAACTCAAGTTGGGATAGCTCACCATAGATGAATATATCAATAAATTCCTTGAGTTATTAAGGTATGTTCCCTACATAAAGGATGAAAAGATAAAGATGCAATGATTTATTAGTGGAATTCCTCATTCCTTCTAGTGCATAATTGAAATTGATGGGACAAATAACTTAGAAGACACTATCCGAAAGGAAATGTATTTCTATGAGAAGTTCAAGAATAAGATAGAGCCTCATGAGGACTGGAGGAATAAAAGTGGTTCGGGATTCAAGAAGAAGTGGTTCAAACCCTCAAGATTTAAGAACCATGGAAAAGGTTATAATATGAGACTTCTTACTAAACGTGTATATCAGAAAAATTTCCCCTCTCAGAGTGGAAAGAAACCCTTTGGAGCAGCTTTAAGTAAGACTAATAACACAAAGAGAGAACCCTTGAAATGTTGGGGTTTTAGAGAAGAACATCTATTGAGGGACTGCCCATATAGGAAATAGAATAATAGGAGGGTCTACAACATCCAATAGGCTACCACAGTCAATGATGTGGCTACAAGCATGCCACAAATATATGCATCCTTGGATAATAGACAAACCGACCACCAAGATTCAGTGGTGCAGATGGAAGGTATGATTTTCAACCATTTAGTTTCCATTTTAATTGACCATGGTTCTAATTTGAGTTATATCTCCCCTCAAACTATTGAGAAATGTAAATTGAAACATCTTCAACATGTTTTATGGATGGTACAACTAACCACTAGAACCAAAATAAAAGTAATAGAGGTCATACCATCATGCCATTTCATTATGAGTGGATTACCCACACAAGCAACCTTAAACATCATCCCTTTAGTATCTTATGAGATGTTGATTGAAACAGACTGCTTGTTCACCCATAAAACCAATTTGGACTGTTATAATAAAACTTTGGAGTGTGAAAATGAAGAAGGGAGAAAGGTAACCCTACAAGGGATTCAAAAGCCTGTCTCAGTGAGACAAATATCAACCATTCAAGTGAAGAAGTATTGCAGAAAAGGATGCCCTTTATATGAAATACAAGTGTTGGACTCTATTGAGAACAACAAACCAAGCCTAGAATACTATCCCATATTAAGAGAGTATAAATATATGTTCCTAGAATAGGTACTGGGTCTACCTCTAAGAAGAGATATTGAATTTTCAATAGAACGTGCACCAAGAGTGGTGTGAGTGTCTAGAACACCCTATATAATGAGCACACCATAGTTGGTTGAGCTTAAGCTACTAATAAAGGAAATAATGGACAAAGGATACATTCAGCCTAGTGTGTCTCCATGGGGAGCACCAACCTTGTTTGTGAAAAAGAAGGATGGCACAAATAGGTTGTAGATAGAATATAGGAAACTCAATAAGATGACCATAAAAAATAAGTATCCCTTGCCAGGAATTGATGACTTTTTTGACCAATTAAGGGGTGTTACAATTTTCTCCAAGATTGACTTGAGGTCTGGATACCATCGGGTCTTAATTAAGGATGAAGACATCCACAAAACAACCTTTAGGACAAGATATGGTCACTATGAATTTGTGGTGGTGCCATTTGGGATAACCAATGCACCAACCACTTTTATGTGCTTAATGAATAATGCAATCAGTAAGTTCTTAGATAGATTTGTATTGGTATTCATTGATGATATCCTAATATATTCCAAGAATAGGGAAGAGAATGAGGAACATCTTAATCTATTACTTCAAGTATTAAGAGAACATCAACTCTATGTTAAGTTTAGTAAGTGTGACTTTTTCTAGAAACAAGTCCATTACTTAGAACGAGTGGTATTTGATCTTTAAAATATCAAAGACATTATGAATTGGCCTATCCCAAAGGATGTATATGATATCATATCTTTTATGGTCCTATCAGGGTACTATAGGAGGTTCATAAAAGGATTTTCCAAGATTGGTTTCCCAATAGCTTCCCTTCAGAAAAAAGGAGTTAAATTCTTTTGGACATCATAATGTGAAGAGAGATTCCAAGAGATGAAATTCCTTCTAACCAATGCACCTGTGTTGAATATTTCAAATCCAAAAAAGTACTTCCTTGTGTGTACATATGCTTGCAAGGAAGGACTCAGAGGAGTCTTTCTGTAAGAAGAACATGTAATTTTATATGAATCCAAAAAATTGAATGAGCATGAAATCAATTATGTGACCCATGATCTAGAATTGGCTTTCATAGTGCATGCTTTAGAAATGTGGAGACATTACATCATGGGTAGAATATTTGTTCTTATGACACACCACTGTGGGTTGAGGTACCTGTTTGATCAACCAAAACTTAATTCTAGGTAAGCTATATTGATGGCTCTCCTTACTGAGTTTGATTTTGAAATCAAACATATCAAAGGAAAATAAAATAGGGTGGTTAATGCCCTTAGCAGAAGTGTGAAAGTGATTCACCTGGAAGCTATAAGAACCTATGAAATGGATGTCAAAGAGAGATTCAAAAGTGCACAAGAAACATATGCATTTTCAAGAATATTAAATCGCACTTAGAACAAGAGCCTAGAGGGCTAAAGTATGAAGGTTATAAATTGTTGAATGATGGATTGCCAACTTACAAAGGTAGGTTGTATATCCAAAATTGTGATGACTTGAAGAGGTTCATGATGGATGAATTACAAAAAAAACCATATACTAGTCATCCTGGTTATCAAAAGATGATCGTAGCCTCTAGGAAACTATTTTATTGGCCCAGATTAAAGAAGGACATAGTTGATTACTTGGCTAAATCTCTAGAATGTCAACAATTTAAGGAAGAACACTATCATCCAGTAGGGTTGTTTCAACCCTACCAATCCTAGAATGAAAATGGGAATCCATCTCCATGGATTTCATCATAGGATTGCCAAAATTGGCCAAACAGAATGATGTCATCATGGTAGTGGTGGAAAAATTGAGCAAGGTTTCTCAATTCATTCCCTTCAAGTCAACTTGCAAGGCAATAGATATTGCCAGTATTTTCATGAAATATATATTTAGACTACATGGAATGCCTAAGGATATCATATCTGACAAAGATACTAAATTTAATTCAATCTTTTGGAGATCTTCATTTGTTGGTTTTGAAACTAAATTGTAGAACGTATCACCCTCAAAATAATGGGAAAAAAGAGAGGGTAGACCAAGTGTTAGAGGAAATGTTAAGGATACATGTAATGCATTAGCCTAAGAAGTGGGAAGACTACCTACCACTAGTAAATTTTTCCTACAATAATGGATATCAAGAATCATTAAATATGAGCCCTTTTGAGTCCCTCTATGGTAGACAGTGCAAGATTCCAATCAATTTGGATAACCTAGTAGAGAGAATTACAATTGGGATAGATATACTAAAGGAAATGGAATAACAAGTAATTCAGATAAAAAAGAATCTAAAAGTGGCTCAGGATAGATAGAAAAGCTATGCAGATAGAAAAAGGACTCCTACAGAGTTAAAAATACGGGATAATGTGTATCTAAGAGTTAGACCCAAGAAAAGATCCTTGAGAATGGGAGCTTGTGCCAAGATTGCACCTTGGTATTTTGGACCCTTTGAAATCTCGGATAGAGTGGGGCCTGTAGCATATAGGCTAGCACTTCCTCCCACAATGAAGGCACATAATATTTTCCATGTTTCGTTATTGAAGAAATATGTACATGATTCTAATCATATAATTTATTGGTCTATGATTTAGGTGGAACTAGAGGAATAATTATTGCCAGAACCACAATGCATAATATATGGGAAGGAAACTGCACTCAAGAACAAAACCATTACACAGAGCAAGGTGCAATGGAAAATTTGGTCTAGATGAAGCTACATGAGAAATGGAGGATGCCATGAAACATGTGTGCCCATTTTTGTTTACTTATGTACATACAAAGAACATCAATAGATAGAACATCAAGGAAAATGATCCTTTAAAGGGGAGGGGATTGTAGTACCACTATTTATTCAATCAGTTGGGATAACCTAGTATAAAGAATTAAAATTAGGCTAGATATGCTAAAGGAAATGGAATATCAAGTAATTCAGATAAATAGAATCTAAAAGTGGCTCAGGATAGATAGAAAAGATATGTAGACAAAAAAAGGACTCCTAGAGAGTTCAAAAGAGGGGATCATGTGCATCTAAGAGTTAGACCCAAGAAAAGATCCTTGAGAATGGGAGCTTGTGCCAAGATGGACCCTTGGTATTGTGGACCCTTTGAATTATTGGATAGAGTGGGGCCTGTAGCATATAGGCTAGCACTTCCTCTCACAATGAAGGAACATAATATTTTCCATGTTTCGTTATTGAAGAAATATGTACATGATTCTAATCATATAATTGATTGGTCTATGATTCAGGTGGAAATAGAGGGATAATTATTACCAGAACCACAATTCATAATAAATGGGAAGAAAACCCCACTCAGGAACAGAACCATTGCATAGGTCAAGTTGCAGTGGAAACACTTTGGTATACATGAAGCTACATGGGAAATGGAGGATGCCATGAAACATGAATGCCCATTTTTGTTTACTTATGTACATACAGAGAACATCGATAGATAGAACATCAAGGAAAATGTGCATTTAAAGGGGAGGGGATTGTAATACCACTATTTCCCTCAGTTTGTAAATATATCTATAACTGGCCAAGATACTATGGTAGACTAGATATGTGTGAATGTTGGATTTGATGAACCTTTTTGTTATAAAAAGTCAATATATGTATTTTATGTTATTAATAGATAATGGATAGTGTTTCATAACTGTTCAAAGGGGGTTTTCCAAGATAAACCATGGTGCTATGACAGATATGGTGAAGGGAACCAAAAATGGTTGAGATGAAACCCCACCAAACCAGTACCTTACTGGATTTAATGGATTAGAGCCAAAACATTACTCTAACCCAAAAATGAATTACTAGTCGGACTGGTAGCTGGAAGAGTCCTCCTCAAGAGTTAATTAGGATATGGAGAAGAGTACTCATCTTCAAGACTTCTAGACCTGACCACAAGCTGCAGATTCAGACCCACAAAACCTTGTTGAGGAAGGAAAGAAAATAATTAATTCATGGGCATAGGAATATCTATAGAAGAGAAGAGTCGAAAGACCAATATCAAGAAGAGAAAAGAGTTCTTGCAACTCTCTGGTTCAAAGAAGAGCTGGGAAATAAGATCATTCTGGGCACAATAAGCTATTGGCAGGGTTTTCATTCCAATCTAATAAACGGGGATGGTGAGTGACTGTAGAAGTACTTGTTGCAGACCTCCTTTCTTGGTACAAAGAAAACTAGTTGCCAGGATCCCGTGGGAAGAGGAGAGTAACCTTCGTCCCTTACTATCGCTGAGCAAGAAGAAAGATCCTCTCTAAAAGAATAGTTGTATATCTTGGGGGTGGCCAGCGGTAAATGAATTCTAGAGTGGTTATGCCTATGGTTGGTTGGAAACACACACCCCTTTCAGCAATCGCTTCGCGATTTATGGTTTTTGATAAGTATTTTCATACTCTGTGTACTGAAAGGGAAATGGTGATTGAATATATACATATGTATATGACTAAGTACTATATTGAATGATTAAGGTAGAAATGTGTATTGTTTTTCTGTGAACCCATGCTTTGAATGTTCCTATGTTTACCTCAACTTAACAACTAGAGAGTTTGGCATGTCAGTCCACAAGAGAGTCAGGGTAGGATTAACTAGAATTCCTAAGTCCTTCTAACCTCTCGAATATACCTTCACGGGGCTACCAAGTTCAATCTCAGTGGAAGGAGGGTTCCTCCTTCAGACCTTTCACCCATGTGACCAACGATTCATGCCTGTTTCCTTAACCAATTCATGACTAGGATATTAGTGCGTAGACCACGAGCATTCTCGGAGGACCTGTGTGACAAAAATATGGGAACCCTATGCTAGGATTGAAAGGAACTAAGCCTCTCTGGCTTCAAAACTCCAGGAGTCCGGAGATTCAGAATGTTATGACCTTACTATTTGTAAGCAGTCGAAGGTAACTGGTTGTTACAGTTACCAACGAGGTTGATCAGTGCCTGGCAGTTTCCCTAATCGTGGAAGATATACCTGTCCCATTGTCAAACCTTGATCCATTTATCAATTGTGAAGTAATGTGAGTTGTAGATCCGAGGGTATTCATAAGTCCTCTTGGCCATTAGACCTATGTCGAGGTAAGTCTAGTGAGGTCCTACTTAAGAAGAATAGAGATGTTATAGAACCAAACTCCTTGAATGCCAAAGTTATGAAGTGATAAGAGTCATGAATATAGGGAGTTCTTTGAGAACCCCTCTTACCCATATGATCAACCAGTGGAGGGGCTCGCGTACGGTACTTCGGCAAAGTCCTACTTTGGGAGAGTGGAGTGGCCATAATACTGAAACCCTTGAAGGTTAGAGCTACGAAGTGATGAGGACCCTATATCTAGGGACCCTTTAGGATCTCCTTTGACTATTATATCTAAACCATGGTCAGCCCGAGGCTAACTACTCTGGGAGCAAGGAGGAAGTCACACCATGTATCCGCCGAACGTCAAATTTATGAAGTAACCAAGGTCATAGATCCAAGGGTTACATGGACATATCTTGACCATGAGATTGAAGGGATTGCAAGGATATCATTCTAGGGTGATGTGGCACATTGACGTCACCCAGGGTGATGTGGACCCACGTTTGACATGCCATGTGTCACATGGATTTGTATGTTTCACAGAACCTATGTGCACATTAACATTTGACATGTGTCACCCACTGTAAGGGCCACATTTCATCTCTTCCTTTTCATGTTTCACCCTTGGCACCTGCTTACTTGGCCCATTTGGAGGGTGGATTACTCGGGACCCACCTGTCCTTACCTCCACATCTAGTATGTCACCATGTGTGAGGGTGGACCCTTCAGGAGTTTGGTACTTTGCGACTCCAGAGGTTTGGGGTGCAGTATCGAGGATAATATTAAAGGCTCGAAAGCCAAAGCCATGTGGTGAGAGTTTGGGCTCCTTGAGGAGTTCGTGAATTTGGTACTTCGAAGGATAGGCATGCAGAAAGGAGAAGGGGCGTCTAGCACTGAAGTGTCGAACATCAAACCTCCCTCTATATCATGTGGTAAATGAAGACCATGTCCCACCATTGGATTGTACGGTGGATGAACCTTCCCCATGGATGTAGGAACTTGGGGTAGGACGAATGAGGTGATGCCACATGACCCATGTCTGATAATTCTTGAAGAAGTTTGGGAGGACATAAATTGCAATCTAGAGCTCTGTTTTGAGTCTGGTAGTAGTCGTTAGAGATCTATGGTTGTAGAAAAGAACAACGACCTTGAAGAGATGATTCAGGATGACTAAAGTAATCGAAATTTTTATGCCCCATCCCTAGAAAAGTTACTTAGGGTCGGGTGTGTTACAAAGGATGAGCTAGAAAACAGTGGTGGGATCCTGTTGGAACCCAAATTTTTGGGTTCAGTTTTGTGCACGCATGAAAAGGAAAGTTGTGCACACTCATCTACTAGTTTTGCACTCACCTAATAAGATGCGTGAAATAATTCCATAGTACGCGCATTGAACTGGGTTTTGTTAACAAGCATGCCAAATATAAAGGCGGTCAAGGGCCTTTCAGTCTAAGTTTTTTGAGTTGATCGTGCCAGCCTGAGTTTTGTTAGTTGCATCGGAAACTAAGATGATCCCTGTCGAAAGAAATAAATTAATCATTGGGATATCTTATAGAATGATTTCATCCAACAAGAAAATAAGACGTGGGGCAGCTAGAAGATCATTTGGTCAAGCAATTAAGATTTTCCTTGATGTAAAGAACCTATGTGGAGCCTTGGAAGGGACCAGAAGCATATGTGGTCTTTAAATCATACAAGTGATAGCAGTAGAAATGTGAAGGACAATGATCCCTAACAAAAATATAAATAAAATAAATCTCTCAGTTCAAAAATTAAACAGGTTAATTTTTTAAGGCATCAGTCCCAAAGCTATGGGTTAACTTATTGTAATCTCATGTTGAATGGAAAAGTCTCATGTCTCTTGTATCTTTTTGAATATTAAATCTTAGTGCAAGGTGCATACTGTTGTATTCCCACTATTTATATAGTAATTAAATGAAGTATTATGGCTATTCAAATTACTTATTTAGCACAATGTATATCCCTAATATGATGGAATATGTCTAGTAACAAAGACATGGTAGTTATTTTCTATCACCTTTCATTATGAATGAGTAAAACCTACGCCATGGATTTCATTTGCAGTATTGTTAGTTATCTTTGATCCTCCATGTTATGACTGAAATTTTGTCTACAACATTGCACGAAAATGGTTACATAAATATAGAAATGCCAACAACAATTAGTTCACCTGAAGCCCTGGAATGCATTCCAAAGGAAAAAAATATACAATTGGGTCAAAAATTGACATGCTCAAATTCACCAAAGGAAGCGCCTACAGTGTGCACGGGACAACAAATTCCTCATAGCGTACAATGTGCTAAGTGCACGCATGTGTATGAAAAAAGCTATACAATTCATTGAACGACACATTTATGTATCTTGTTGGATCCCCAACCACTTATGTACCAACTCCCAACCTGATTTGACCTTCATATCTGAGAGAAATCCAAATGGTGGGCTGGTCAAGGACTAGAGGGTGCCCTAAAAGGCCCCTTGTTCACACCAAGAACCAATTACATTTTTCCTCAAATAATTTCTATAAATAAGAGCTATGGGTGCACTAAGAAACCAAGATATTCATAGTATTGTTATGTTACCTAGAATTATCCCTTGAGAATCCTCTTTTCTCTTTGGATCCTTCAAGATAATTGCAATAGGCCATTCCACTCACCTCTTCAGGGAATAAGCATTGATTTTATTCACCATTTTCCATTACTCTTCCACTGTATGAAGAGCTCTCCATTAGGGAAATTAAGAGCCCTCTGAAGGAGGAAGAGGCCACTCATAAGTCCTCATTTTTCTCTTTGGTGTTTTGCCTACTAATCTATTGATCAATTGGTATCATTATGTTGGTCATTTGATTGATTTTCATGGTTCTAAGTTTGTCATTCTTTCTAACTTTTATTTCTTAGTTGTTTTAGTTTATTTCTTTGTTTATTACATGTGTTTGGCTTGTTTAACCCACTCTCAAACTACTATCTTGTCTAGCAGGCTCATCTAGACATGCAAGTGTTGTTTTTTTTCTCACCCAAGTGACAAAACCAACACAACATATTAGTGGCCATACTGAGCATCGATATCAAATTCCACCCTATATGAGATTAGAGAGCACTTCATTCTAATAATATTGACTTGTAAGTACCAAGACCGACCTAGCCCAACCTGCTAAAATCAAAATTTGGAGCTGAGCAAGGAGAATTTCATTCGAAAATCCCCCTCCCCAACTTGTGACAGGAAGTGCATAGATTTTCATTCCCATAGATGCACACTCTCTACACTGTGCATGCCACATAATTCTTTTCTCTATGCATTCTGCGTATTGTATTCCCTCTGCGCACCTATTAGAATTGTAACCCACACAAAGATCCTTTTTGTCAAAATTGTAAGGGTTTTTTGATGATTTGAAGGCCCCTAGACTTTGTATTTTGGATTTCATGCACATAGAATCCTTTCCCATATAAACATTTAGCCAAACATAGGCATTTAGGGGGTAAAAAGAACCAAATATTCTCCTCTTTTTGCTTTGTTTTCCACATGGATGGATTGTTTGGTTTGTAAAATTTTAAGTTGAGATCATTCCCATCATATATAAAACACTTACATTGGGACTAGAAACCAATTTTGACCGTTGAGTATGCTCTTCCCTCACACCCTAGTGTGATATTGGCAATCGGAAAATAGGTTAAGAGGAAGTTTCATCTCCCTTAACAAAAATATTTAGGAGAGGACAAGTCCCCCTTAGGGTTCCTCTTAGTTTCTTTTGTAGTCATATTAAATTTGTAAGAGCCCATGCGTGCCCACATGTTGCAAACTTACGATAGTTTCTTGAAATTTATTTCTTAGTTTATATCACTAGGGGAGTTTAAATATTAGAGTAACGGGTGCATACATTCCCACATGCTTGCAATATAGGATATTTTTCAAGATTTATTGGTGTAAACAACATTAGCGACTTTAAAGGATTGGTAAGGACCCATATGTCCACATGCTAGTTCTTTGGGGATTTCAAAATTCCACAAGGTTGTACCAATGATAGTTAGTAAGCTAGGTAACAAAGATTTGTAAGGACCATAGGAAGTCCACATGTTGCAATCACCCACCTACCTTATTAAAAAAATTTCACACTTTTTCACTTGCTCACAAACAAAGTCACTCCTCACTCACATAATTTCCATTTTGAATTATGGAGGTTGAAGTAGGTCTTCTCCAAAAGAATTCTGAAACATTCTAGTACTTCTTTGTAAATTATCCACGCCCATTAATTCAAATGAAATTGGTTCACACCCCCAATCTCTCATCCCACCACATCTAAAATATTTCTAAAAAACTCACTAAGTTTTCCTCCACAGGAGGTGTCAAAAGAAATGTTTTAGTCTAGGTAGGATATCGGGGGTAGGCATCCAAATAAAACCCCGTTATCTGGTTCTTACATTTTCAAACATTAGAAGTTGAAAAATAGGGAAATTTCAAATCCTCCAAGTCAAGTGTTCCTACACCATCAGGGAGGGAGATACCGGTGAAGGGTTGAAGGCAAAGGTTTAGTTGTTTTGTGCGCCCCCCCTTGAGTCAACCAACTCTTGGAAGGGATCCATCTCGTGACCCATTTCTGAGGCCGAAAATATAAATTCCACACTTTGACTGAGGTACCTAGTGACCCAAATTTAGGACATCTACCAAGGTGGAAATTGTAGGTTGCAATTGCACCTTGATCAGATTTTGTGTGGCTATTGGGAAATATCACCAGCTCTTTTGGGATATGCACCCTCTACCCCTCATTATAACTGATTATTTCAACCTTCACTAGTTCCTCTTCTGGTGGCTTCAGACCCCACTGTTGAGTGCTTTTTGAAGGCCCGGTGCTATTTGAGATGAAGGATGCTATGTATTTTAGGACATGAGCATTTTATTTTATTTTTTCATGCACATGGAAAAAATCCACCTACCCAGATGTTTTCTTAGTTACAATTGATTTATGTGTGATGCTCATTGGATTACATGCAATTGTGAGTTGTACTATCTTGTGACTGTCCAAATTATACAAATATCTTGTTCATTTATTTCTCTCATCACCATTTTCACACATTCACTTTTCTAGTAGAACACCATAGGGGACCCACATAATCCCCATCGTTCTAGACGCTTGCATAATCTCCCTCCTATTCTAGGAGGAGTCCCTAGTCTTTCCAAATCACCAACCCAACCATATCACACCCCCGTGAGTTCTACTATTTTGGGATCAACATTACTTGGTTCCACTTTTCTTGGGTCCACTTCCCAAGGCCATCGATCCACTAGTTCTCCTTCACAAGGAGGCAGTGGTCAACTTCTTCTCAAGGGAGAAGTACAACCCCACCACATCTCTCTCAAGGGACAGGTCCAATACCTGCTCACACAATGGCTAGAAATAATCCTCCACAAAATCCCCCTATTCCATACTTGGAATCTCTCAACATTCCTAATTTGACCAAAATCACGAATGATCCCATTTTACATGACCTTACATGACCCAATATGCCTACCAAACTACCTTCAAATATTCCAAAATTTGAAGGAAAACTGGGGGAAGATCCCGCCAACCATGTTATGACCTTCCACTTATGGTTCTCTTCAAATAACATCATGGATGCTTCCATCCTCTTTAGTTTTCAAGGAACACTCACTGGTACATCAGCCAAATGTTATGTGGATGAAAAATCAGGGTCCCATGTGACCTTTGAATCCTTGGCCAAAGACTTTTTCGCATTTTCTCAACTACCAGTTCGTCATGACACTAGCTTAGAACTAATTTTCGAGTGAAAACAAACCTCATCTTTCCATATTTTCGACCACATCCGTGAATGGCATCGACAACGTAGTTTGTGTAAAGTAGAAACCACCAAGGAACAACACCTCGATTGGTTTCTTACATCAATCATCTCTATACTTGCCAAAGATGTAGCATCCACGTTTCCTCAGATAGAATAGGAAGCCATTAGCAAGGCCCAACAATTCAACTTTATCTATGCTCAATCAAGTTACTTATAAACAGGATTACCTGATGCACCCAGAGCCATACCATTTGGTTCGGAAAAACTTGGGATGTCCCATGCTGCAGATGGGTTGATTGGTTCCCCGACACATCAAAACCCTTACAACAAACCACCACCTATGTATGGTGCACCTCAATATCCACAACCATATGGAGGGCCATATAATTACCCTCCTCCCCCTTACCAAGAACCATATCCTATTTCTCCCACCCCCACCCATAAGTGGACCCTCACGGGTACCCATGATGCGATCAACCTCTCAACCAAGTTCAGGTTCACCTTCTACCTCAGAATATAACCTGGGCACTAGTGAAAGTGCTTCACCTTCCTATGCACCCTATGGATCATTGCCATAAAACAATTTGTACTTTCCATTTCCTAGTCCTCCACAGTCGATTTCTCCTCCACCATGACACCCATATTCTGACGTTAACTTTGTCCATCCCTCTCCCATTCAATAGATTCAAGATTTTGAACAATTGAATGCAGAAAATCAGGACCATCAGCCAAATAATTCCAAGACGAAAGGGAGAAACCAAAACAATAATAACCTAGGACCAGGAGGGAATAACCCCCTAAAAAACCATCCCACTTGGGGAAACCATAATCAAGCAACCAAAACCCCCAGGAGGACAATAACAAGAAACGCCAAGGGAAGAAAAACAACAATATCAGGATGAAATTCCCTTGCACTATTTGTGCTGAGTATGGAAATTATACTCACCATTGTCTCGAAATTTATGACTTCAAATGGATGAAAGAATCCATGAATGTGCCACATCCCCCAGTATCGCCTGTCCCTTAGTAGTCCCTAAAATAATACTTGCAACAACCACCTCTGGCCATTTTTAAAAAACCTATTCCACACAAAGGTGTGATGAATACCGAACAAGGGGTACACCCTACCCCACCCAAATGGGGCAGTATCAAAACCTAGGTCCCATTCACCCTCCAAATCCAACCGATCGCAATATCCTCCTCACTAGCGAAGAGAATATTCTCCTACAAACGTGACATTGTTAGTAAAACATGCCTCTTGATTCTACCCCAACTACCTCAAAAGAGGCTCCAGCTATCGTTGAACAACTCTTGATGATTTCACACTCTATCCTTGAACCTAACCCTCATACACCTCACATTCCATTGTGAAGAAATGTCAATAACCCTCATGCTAGGGAAGCATACAATTACAGTCTGGATGACAACTTAGCACAGTCTCCTGCAGCCATGTATTTATTGGAGTTCCTCCAAACTTGTCCAACTTAGTGGAAATCCTTTCTTTCCGCCTTGGGGGTAGTCGATCCATCATCAACTTTAATCTAGATAGCAAAGAACCACGCCTCCCTACCTTGGTAGCTTTTTAGATACCAATTACGATCTGGAACATCATAGTTCATCGGTGTATCATCTATGAAGGTGCATCCACATGCATCATGTCCAAATTTGTATTACAGAAAGTTGGCTCACTAGAGCTAGTACCTTTTTCCCTCACATTGAGAGCCTATGATGGTAGAAGATCCTCCCCTAAAGGGCTCTTCAAAAATTTCCCCATTGACGTTGGGGGAAAAACCATCCTCATCGACATTGAAGTTACCGATGCCCTGCTTGATTAAAATATATTTTTCGGGCGTTGTTGGCCTTGACCAGGTTTTGTTGATATCTAGTCAAGTTTGACCTGTTTTTGGACTTCGACAGCTTGTCGAATGAGGAATGAAAGACGAATAAGAGATCATGGGATCTTGACACCTTTTTCGGTCCTTTTTGGGATGTGGGAATATGTAACAGGAATGGGATGTTGGCCCATGGGTTTACCCATGTTTAGGCCTATTTTGTAATATATAACTAGATGCTTAGGCTATATAGAAGGGTGGTGCATCTATGTGATGTGAATATATGCTAAGTGATAGTAGAGTCTATAAGTGCTTTGTGCATGATCGTAAGAGACTTGCAGAGCTAAGTGGAGGTCCTTGTAGAAGAGTGTGGAAGGCTTAGTGTTGTAACGCAAGGAAGAAGGATCTAGAAAGCTGCGTAGATCTTTTATGTTGTGCGGAGTAAGGTTTTTGAGGCTCTATGCTTGTAATCAATTGACTGAAGACAATAAAGAAGAAGAGTTGGTGGACATAGCCCCATGGTGGGGGTGAACCACGTAAATATTGTGTTGTTATGCTGTATTAATGTGTTTACGACTCTCTTTCTATGTTCTTTAATAGAGATAGATAAATATGTACATGCTTTATGTTAATGATGTGTAATAATGTTAGATCTAACTTCTATGAATGTGCTTAGTGCTTTCTTCTGCTAGATCTGATCCATCTGTTTGTGATAAGTACTTAACTACATTAGATCAGTGTGAATGTTGTGAAGCTCTATTTTATTAGCAAAGTAGGTATTGATTGCATATTGAGGATCTAATGGTTCTAAGTTATATATTAAGTATCATAATCACAGATTTGTGTCCCAGCTAAGGTTATAGACACCTTAGTCTCACAACCACCCCTGCCTCTACCTCGGGTGAGACTTCATCTTCTTTGCAAGTGTTTTTGAAAGGGTCAGTAGTTAGGGTTTTATTTGTGCACTGTTGTAGTGTTGAACCCTAGGTTTTCCTCTGTGCCAATAGGCATAGCTACATGTATGTTGTTGGCCCTTGCCCAAGTTTTGAGGAAACATTGGTCTTGTTTGACCACTTTTGGGACTTCGATAGGTTGGTCGAAGATGGAGCACCCAGGCAGAGCTGAGATCGCATGATCACGCTTGTTTTGCGGGCTTGTGGACTGAGAAAAGGGTTTACTAAGGTTTATGTAATGGGTTAAGGGATGTCAGCCCATGGGTTTACCCATGATTAGGCCTTTTTATAAATTTATAAATAAGTATATAAGTGATATAAGAAGTAGATCGAGAAGATCAATAAGGATTGATTGGCTATGTGCATAATATGTTGGCTTAGTGCAAGATATTGTAAGTTGCTATGTGCAGACAGACTATGTAAAGTAAGGCTCTATGCTAGTAAGGAGTTGGCTCTGTGCCTTGACCTGAGTTTGGGGAAGGTGGATCTAGTGCACTATGCATAGATCACCTGTCCAATTCTAATCTTGGCTCTGTGGTTTTGTACACAAGATAAAATTATTGTAAGAAGATTGAAGACTAATAAAGAAGAAGAATAAGTTTGTGGACGTAGCCCCACACTGGGGTGAACCACGTATATCCTGTGTCTTAATTTGCTTTGTGCAATGTGATTTATTCTTATTTTCGTTGTTCTAATGTATGATGAATGCATCTAATGTTTTTTCTTAGTGGTTAAAGATGATTGAATGCTAGATCTGAGCTAATTCTATGTGCTAAGTGATTAGAAGTGATTGATATTTATTGTTACTGCACTAATCTGTAATAAGGGTTTTATCTGTGATGTGAATGAGATTCAAGAAACTAATTCATATTGTTGTTTAAGTGCTATGTTAAGCATTGTACTCATAGATCTATATCCCAGCTTGGTTGTAGACACTTGAGTCTTGCAACCCCCCCTGCCTCTACCTAGGGTGAGACTTCATCTGCTTTCGCAGTTGTTTCTGAAAGGGCTGGTAGTTAGGGTTTTGTTGGTGTGTTGTTGAAGTGTTGAACCCTAGGTATGCCCCTATGCCAAAAAATGGTTCTGTTGTTGAGCCCTGAAATTGTGATTGTTGGGAAATGAAGAAACAATAAAGCTCTATGCATATATATTTTTCTTCAGTGTGAAATATTCTACTTGACTTGTGAAGCTCTGTGCTAAGAAATAAACTGGATATGAAGAAAAGAGGTAAGATCTTAAGGCCTTGTGCTCTGGTAAGGGTAAGATAAGTGAAAAAGTTTATTTCAAAAGCATGAATATAAGTATGTTTTATAGGTTTTTTCTGATTCTGAAAGGTAGGGAATCGTTAGAAGAAAGAGTTGATCTGCATAAATTTAATAAAAATAGAGAAAGATATGTTACTCCTATACATAGAAATGAGTTTTGGACTAATAAGTGGATGGAGGAACCTAGAAAGAATTTTTGCAGATTGTAGGTCCATCACTATGATCCCAATGCGCAGTACAGGAGAGGTTGGGGATCGTTTAAAAGAAAAAGAGGATTAACATTGTGTTATAATTGCATAATATCGAGACATCTTGCTAAGGAATGCCCTAGTACATGTCCTATTTGTATTTTTTGTAAAGCCATTGGTCATGAGGTTGAGGATTTCCCAAGGATGATTGCTAAAGTTGAAAATATCAACATGAGACAAGAAAACTATAAAGAAGGTCAAGAGACTAAGGATATATTAAAGAATCATACAGAAAAAGAGTCGGAGACTATTTTAATATAGTTACAAGTAATGGAGGATCACATAGACATCATTTTACCAGAGATCCTGAAAGAAAAACAATGCATAGTTATAAGAATAGAAGATTTCAACATAGATTGTGTATTGGATGAAGAAATACATGTGAATATTATGCCAGAAAGCACCTGGGAAATTTTGGGAAAGCCTGCTATGCTACCTTCATTGGGAAGGATAGGCTTGTTTAAAGGAAAAATGATAATCCTATGTGGAAGAGTTACCAATATACCTATGATTGCTCATGAAACATCGACTGAAGAAGAATTTGAAGTTATTATACTTGTCGAGAACAATGCCCCCTTTCCACTTTTGTTAGGAAATACTTGGATTGAAAAGGATCAGATCAGAAGGAAAGCAGATGAGGAAGCCACATAAAAGAAAAAGCAAGAACTAAGGGATCTCATAGCTATAAGAATAGATCATTGATAGAAGAATGATAATTTGAGTCAAAGAAACAGAATAAAAGACAAGTAGCTATCAAATTTGAAATAACGTAAAAAAAATTGAAGGACCTATCCATGCAAGAAAGAAGTCTAACTACCCCGGAAATTGTAAGGGAAGGGAAATTAACCTCGAAATCTGTAAGAGAACATCGGCAACATGAAGTCACTTTATTAAGATAAGATAAGAATAATAATGGAAAGAGGAATCCAGATACTCAAACCACAAGAAAGAAGGCAAGGAAGCTCAGAAAGAAGAAAGACAAGTCATAAAAACTATAGGAAGTTCCAGAAAAGACTTCACAGGAGGTAGATTTGTAGAAGTTGAACCTCGCCAAAATAATAGAACCATGCAGAATGGGACTTCACCATGACGAATATATATGACCGTTGGAGGCACCCCTACCATTAGAATAACGCTCTAGAAATGCTAGAAACATAGTTATTGACAGAAAGACCATCGTTGGACTGCTGGGACCATGCCATAATTCGTATTGATTGAGGCATGAAAGTAAAGAGGAGATATAGTTCTATTATAATATGACCAACAAAGAGATGGAGGAGATCACCAAATAATGGCCAGTAGAGTTCCTTGTACTGGTGGAATATGCAGAACTCTCTAGCCCCAAAATTGTCGAAATTCCATTAGTCACCCGGGTCAAGCATCATGGACAAACTAGCATGAAGAAAAGGAAGAAAAAAGAGGAAATACATAACATACAAAGTGACGAGGAGGACAACTCCTAAGAGAAAAGTAGGCATGACTCACCCGTAGGAGGAGGAGGAGGCGAAGTGAATCAAGAATAAGGAGGAGAAGAAGTACAAAATCAAGACAAAGGAGAAGTTACACCGTCGAAGAATCCCCCTACCGAGGTCGAAACATCAAAGAAAATGAAGGTTTCTCTATAGAAACCCTCAACAGGAAAGAAGACCTGCACCAGTAAGCCTCATTCGAAGAACGTGCTCATAAGATATGATGTCAGTCTAATCATCACAACTATGGATGATTCTTTATAGGATATCTTGTAGACACATGGAGCGAAGCAAGAAGCACTGCATGAAAGAATAGAGAAATATCTCAAAGACATACAATAAGATATTCATTCAAGTCACGCAGTACCTACTGTGCCTTCTTCATCAAAGATTGTAGAATTGGGGGATGATCCCACCCAATTACAAAGATTAGTAGATGCAACAAAGGCTCAACTTTATCGAGTCCAAGAGGAGAACGAGAAGGCTACAAAATCCTTGAAGCAAGAAAAGGAGGAGGTATTAGAGAAACTACGAGTTGCGCAGTCCTACGTAACTACCTACGAGAAGGAGAAAGATAAAATTTGGGTGATGGTCGAGGAGGACAAAGAGAAGATGCAGAAAGAAAAAGACCATTTGCTCCCAGAGAAGACTATGGTCAAAGAGGCAGTGACTAAAGAACTTCACTCGGTGTCGATCTTGGCACAGGAGGAAGAATAGTCAGCTGAGATGCAAGTGAGTAAGATCGCTGAAGCCATTCAACAGCTTCAAGCAAGAGTAACAGATTTAGAGCTTCAAGCAGTTCTGAGAACTCCACAAGAACTGCACGATCATGGGGAAGAAATAACCAAGAGTGCAGTTGGGAGTATCAGTACCCTCGCTTTATAATGTCATAAATTAAGTAATCGTAGTGCGCAGACCTATGAACACCTCACAGAAGATCTGGAGATGAGGAAACTAGAAGCACACATATAGGAGGCGAAGCAGAAGGCCTCCACTATCTAGGAACACATGAAGTCACTCACTGCAGTTGAGAAAATGAAGATATCACAGGAATAATGCACAATCTAGTAGAATATTACCTCCATATAGAACAGGGTCATGGAGGTGAAACAACGATTATAGCCGGTGCATGACAAAGCCTACATGATTTTTGAAGAAATTGAAGGACAAGGATCACAACTAGACCAAGTAGTTGTGAAAGTGGCACATCTCCTGGAAGGGCATGTTATAGATCAATTGATTCAGGAGTTTGTCGAGTAGGACACTCTAGCAAAGCAACGATTTGAGGCATCTTGAGCTAAGATTGAGGCCTTTCAAGTAGCGCTGGCCAGATCTGAGTGACTCGAGATGAGTCACAGGTGAGTGTTGGGGGCCTGTTGGCTCTTGACTAAGTTTTGAGGAAATATTGGTCATTTTTTACCACTTTTGGGATTTTGATGACTGCAATAATATTGAATACTAATAAAGAAGAAGAAGAAGTTGGTGGACGTAGCCCCACACTGGGGTGAACTACATATATCCTCTATCTTAATGTGCTTTGTGCAATGTGTTTTATGCTTAGTGTTGTTGTTATAATATATGATGAATGCATCTGATGTTGTTTCTTAATGCTTAAATATGATTGAATGCTAGATATGAGCTAATGTTATGTGCTAAGTGATTGGAAGTGCTTGATATTTATTATTATTGTGTTGATTTGTAATAAGGGTTTTATCTGCGATGCGAATGAGATTCAAGAAACTAATGGATATTGTTGCTTAAGTTCTCTATTAAGTATTGTAATCAAAAACCTGTGTCCCATTTTGGTTATAGACACCTGAGTCCTACAACCCCCTCTGCCTCTACCTCGGGTGAGACTTCATTTGCTTCACAGGTGTTTTCGAAAGGGCTAGTAGTTAGGGTTTTGTTGGTGCGTTGTTGAAGCGTTAAACCATGGGTCTACCGCTATGTCAACATACTCTATGAACGCGGCAGACTCTTCTATGTTTCAAATGATGATGTTCCCCCACAACGGGAAAATCGTTACAATCGACCA
Organism: Picea mariana; assembly: GCA_032191745.1. Taxonomy (NCBI): domain Eukaryota; kingdom Viridiplantae; phylum Streptophyta; class Pinopsida; order Pinales; family Pinaceae; genus Picea; species Picea mariana. The sequence continues at coordinate 151,300 of JASDQU010438916.1, read as the reverse complement.
AATTACACATTATGAGTGTTTGCACCCTCTTCGTCACCTTGGTGAGCAAATAAGAGGTGCTTACATGCCCAGTTGGGTCTTGCTGAGCATGACAGCTGTAGAGGAAAGANAACAAAACTATAAGCAAGAATTAAACTAATACAAACTAAAATCATAAGCATATGGATAAAGAAATAACAAACACAAAAAGACCAATATCACCAATGTTTTTGGGCTGATCTATTGATGAAATCAAAGCAGAATGAAGAAAGGGGACTATGAGTCCCTTCTTCCTCCAAAGGAAGGCTCTTTGACCCTCACAAGCTTGCTCTCCTTACAATAAGAAAATGAAAATGGTGGTGAAAGAACTCCTAGCACATCCACTCAATGGAGAGGTGGATTGCTCAATGAAATGGTGCCAATGTGTTATTTCCAAGGAGTGAGTCCTTAAAACAATCTAGGCAGCATAACATTACATGAATTTCCTTGAGAAAATGAGGTTTCTTCATGGCTTTTTATAGCATTGCATTGGGTGATTATGTAGCTCTTTTGTAGTGTGAAAAGAGGCTTTTTAGGGCTTTATTACGTCTTTGACCAGCCTACCATGCGGATTCAGCTCAGATTTTAGGGTCAAATCGGCTTGGGAGCTGATCCATAAGTGGTTGGGAGGCCGACCAATTCAATAAATGCACCGTTTAGAAGGTGCACGGGTTTTTGCGCTAACAACCACGCATCGTGCGTGTATGCACGCATGGTACATTTCTGTTCCACGCATGTGCATGCACGCCCAACTTCTGTAAAGCGCTCTTCAATTTTTGGTTACTTTGTATAGTTTTTGACCTTTTTGGAATGCTGTGAAATTAATTCAGTGCCATGAATGACTTCATTACTGTTTGAAAATGCTGAGTTCTTGTCGCCATGTGCGGATGGAATTTCAATGATAACATATGCCCCCTGATGGATGAGGTTAGGAGCATACGTATAGCCGAAATCCATCAATGTTTCTTCTATTGAGAATGTGGATGTAAGAGAGAGAAATAGTGCGATCGTTCAGAGCGATCCGTTGGAGAAAAAAGGAACTGGTAGGACCCGACCTTCTGATGTTGTGCAAAAAATAGAAAACAATGTACAAACGAGGCGAGCATGCCCCATGCTCGTGTTATGTAACTCTGAAAAAAGATGACTGAAGTGTTGGTGTAGACAACTGCAGCGCCCTCGGGGGCAGTGATGATAAAGATAGAAGACAATTATGCAAAGGAACATACTCTAAAAAATAGGCATTGATCGCGGTCAATAAGCAGAGACGATGATGCAGGCATTGATGGCCCTACCAGGTTCAGAGGTCTTCGGCAAATGAGAAAAATAACTGCAGTAGTCGCAAAGTAAGACCCACCATAACACGAGAAAGTGTTAGCGTCGAATGTTATGGGGGCCAACGATAGCAGGGAGTAATGGTGTTTCACCCTGTGTCGTCTGAGATCTCTCATTGAATGGAGAATGAGAATCAAGATACTGTCGCCCTTCCGAAAAATTGTGTTGATGTCGATAAAAGGGGAACGCGACTCCCAGAAGCAAAGGGCTTCGTGGAATCTACTGAGGTGAGGAAGTGGCAGAGGTACATGGACGAAGTCAAGAAGCGGTAAGACTCAAGACTGCCCTTGGTTGGAGGATGTATGAGATAAAAATTGGCTGCAACCGTGTAACAAGGTCGAGTGTCAGGGGGATGACAAGACTGGTGATAAGTTGTGCCAGAGGCGGGACAAGGTGAACAAATTCAGAGGGTAGAAGTAAATGATTTGTGGAGTATTCTGAAGATATGGACGATGTCGGCAAGGGTAGATGATAAGTAAAACTCCAACCAAGGGTGACATGGGTTGCGTGTGGACAAAAGGAAGCAAGTCGCCAACGGTGACGACAAAAGGAAATGTAATGACTGGAAATAAAGTCGTTTGTACAATAAATAATGAATAATTTGGGGAGAAATGTACAAATACAAAAACGGGTGCCCCAGTGTGAAATGAGTGCCCCAGGGAGGGAAAAATTTTCTTGGAAAACTGATGAAGGGTGGGGGGCCCATTGGTGAGTTTCTGTATGAGGTAGGCGAAATGAGGATAGGTTCGCAGATGGGCAAAAAGATTGTTGATGAAATGGAGGGTTCATGATACTGTGGAGGTGCAGGTAAAAATGAATAGAACCGTAAAGAGATAATCTGGGAGTCCATGTGGGAAAGCTAGCAAAATGAGCAGAAGGGGTATGTGGCTGATTCATGACATGATGAAATACTATCGATATTCCCATCCCTAAAGGGTAATGAAGAACAACATGAGTGTCAGAAAGTGCCAAAAGGTGCTATGAATGGGACAACTAATGTGGGTAAGAATGCTACCGGGTAACAGTACCGAAGATGCAAATGGAGGTGTGGGTACTGCAGAGCCGGGAATGAGGATCCTAAAGGCCAATATCAACGGGTGTGATTGGAAATGTAAATGCAATATAGCGGGAGAGACTACATGCCAGTGCTTAATATATATACCTGAAGGGATGATGTCGATGATCGATGAGCAAGTACCTGCGCACATAACAACCAAATACCCAAAGTGAACAATATCTGAAGAAAATTAAGATATGAGCATGTATTTGATAAATGTGACAATGCGCTTGCGTACCTAACCATGATATGAAAAAAAAAGGTGCCCTGGGGGCTCAGGATGAAAAGTGACCCAGGGATAGCTATGATGTAGGTGGCGGGATGCTGATCCCGTGGCTGAAGACGGTTTGAAAAATAGACACCTTGGGCTCCCGGAATGGTGACTGGAAGTTTGGGAAAAGGCCTATATATACCAGTAGAGCCTGTGCTACCGAGGGAGACAGCCCTTGTTATGATCGGCCATCGATACTGCTCGGGTGAGAAATTCATGTCTGGGACTGTAGTGAGCATCAGAGCTATAGACTCCCTAGCTCATCGTTGTATAGTGGCGATGATTGTAGGATTATACGGGTCACTGGCGACCCAGTGGATTAGTGGTGGCCAGTTGTTGGTGCTGGAGAGAGTATTGGATGGCGAGCAGTTCTCTTGGGGACTGACACTGCATGCTAGGATGGTGTCATAGTTGGACCACTGTTGGTCCACTGATGGAGGAGAGTTTGCTTTTGGGTCCATCCTAGTGGCCTGGTTTTTGGAGAGGGTGCCGATGCTGCACCCGAGGGTTCTGCTGGAGATGCTGGGGGCACGAGAGTCGCGATTGAGGCGGTGGACTACAGTTTTGGTTTGCCATGGTGGTGGTGAAGGTGGCCACTATTTTTCAGCAGATGCGACATGGATATGGTGGCAGATGCCGCAGGTAGTACTTCTGTACCCCTATGCTTGGGTTGACTTCCAGGGTGATCCGAATATGGTGTTGCCTCCAGGGGAGGTTGTTGACCATCCAGGAATATTCAGTATTGTGTATTTTTGTTATGTATGTTGTCTTTTGAGAAATCAGTCCATATGTATGTGATATAGATGCTGATACTATTTTTTTGTTTGTTTTTTTGTGCATGTGCAGATGTGGCACCTCGCGGGCACAAGGTGGAGATGCAGAGAGCGTCGACTCGTCAAGAGCCGGAGAGATGACTGCAGGGAGAGATACGTCGGCGGGAGGATGTCACGGAGTGACCTGATGAGCCCAAGAGGGCAGCGAGGAGGCATCGGTTCGATGACCCCGGTGTGGGGCCATCACATGCTCCTCCGGCGGCGGCTGGAGCTGATTTTGATGACATACGCCGTCATCTGGAGACGATGTTGCAGGATGTGCCTGAGGGCATGTGGACGCGTATCCAGGATGAGAGCTTCCTGGAGTAGTGTGTGTGGGTGCCGCCACCATGGCAGGCCATAGTGCGGCGAGCAGCAGTGCTTGTTGCGATGACTAGTGGACGCCTACCGCTGGGGCAGGAGGGTCTTGTGGGTGGTCCACCACCGCCTGGGGCAGGTGGTGGTGGGCCTCCACTTCCTCCTGAGGGAGGAGCAGGTGGTGGTGCGATAGAGGAACCATGACTGATGTATGATGTATTTGTTGTATATAGGCTGGTGAGCGGATTTTTGTACCAAGGTGTTGTGCTGGCCTGCGGGCACATGTATTTTTGTATGTAAACATTCGGATGGCCTAACGGGCCTTTTATATATACATGAGTATACAATTTTTTGAGATCCTGATGTTGTCTACATGTTTTGGTTGATGTTTTTGCTGATGTCTATTCTATATATATGTTGTGACAGGATTTATGAGATGTTTATGTATGTGTAGCTTGATGTGATATATGCCAATCTAACACCATGTTAGCTATTTGATATGTTGTTTGATTCAATTGTCTTAGAATATGGGTAAATGTAATGGAATCAAAATGTCGAGATAACAGTCTAATCTCTAGGTATTTGCGAAAGAGGCACGGATCGCGTACACGGTAAACATTGTTGAGCTGGAGAACGACTAGTTGAGAGTCGAGGAAGACACTAAGGTGATGAATATGGTGACGTTGGGCGTCGGCCAAGAGGCCAATGACCGCAGTGTATTTGGCTTGGTTTTTGGTTGCTAGCCCCAAACATATGCCACTTGAATGTAGCATTTCATGTGAGGGGGTGTATAAAGCCCAAGCAGCTGAAGCGAGATTTTGCGTCCAACGGTTGGCGTCGTCGGCATAACCAATGTGGTAGGCTAGTGGAGGAAGCATCTGTCAAGAGCACAACAGATAGTTTAGACAAGAGGGGAGGAGAAAAAAGATTAAAAACGCTAAAAAAAGAAATAACGTAAAGTAGAATAACTACGTTTAAGCATAAAATTTCTTGAGATATAACCCATTGACGGGTTCTTTGAGCGAGAGGCCTTCGGGGGAGGCCAAGATGTATGCGCCTTTGGTGAGGCAATGTTGGATAATGTAAGGGCAATGCCAAAGTGATTCAAACTTTCCATGGCCAAAGGTATCATGAGCGATATCATAGGACAGGATGAGGTCGCCTTCGCGGAATGATCGAAGGTTGACATGGTGATCAAAGGTAGCTTTGGATCATTTTTTAGCTATCTCATTGTTCTGTAATGAAGATCAACGATCTTCATCCAGTGACTCCAATTTTAGCAAGCGCTGCTCCATAGGAGTATTGTCAGGTAAGAGATCAATTGCGGTGCGTAGGGTGGGAATTTCGCACTCGATGGGAAGAGTTGCCTCGACCCCATGGACTAAATGAAATGGCTTGAAAACTGTAGCGGTCTTTACTGTCGTTCGATAAGCCCATAGCACAGAAAATAACATATGATGCCAATTGGTTTTATGTTTATTAATCGTGCGCCAGAGCATGGTCTTAAGGACTTTGTTCACTGCCTCGACCTATCCGTTTGACTGAGGGTAATATGGTGAGGCAAACTCGTGGGAGAAGCCTAACCGAGATGAGAGTTCAACAAAGATCTCATTCTCAAAGTGTTTCCCATGGTCGGAAACCAGTTGGAGTGGTACTCTAAAATGGGATATGACATGGTTAAAGAAAAAATGCGCTGCAGTGTCAGCGGTGTTGTTGAAAGTGGGCATAGCTTCGGCCCATTTGGTGAAGTAATCAACGGTGACAACAATGTATCTGTGACCATTGCTGGAGGGGGGATTACAAGTCATAAAGTCGATGCTCCATTTACAAAAAGGGCCCGCAGTAATGACAGGGTGAAGAAGAGCGAGGCGAGCTCGGGCTTTGTTGGCATAGAGCTGACATTGCTCACATCGTTTCACGGCATGAATGCAATCCTGAAATAGGGTAGGCCAAAAGTAACCAGCTCGGATAATATTTTGAGCTGTGGATATACTCGAAATATGGCCCCCACATGCGCCGCTGTGACAGTCGTTTAAGACTCTGTCGGCCTTGTCAATAGTTAGGCAACGATGAAGAATGGTGTCAATGCCCCACTGGTATAGGATGTCTCCAATGAGGAGATAACGGGGGGGCTGATGGAAAATACATCGACGATCATCTCGTGAGAGATGGTTACCAAACTTTTGAGTTCGTAGGTAGGCGAGAAGGTCGCCATACCAAGGATCATTTGAAGCGATGTAAAAGAGATGTTCGTCAGGAAAGTCGGTATTGATAGGGGCACTGGTGGTGTTAGAGGGGAGGGCCATGACAAGTTGGGAGAGAACGAGGGCCTTCTTACTCTTAGGTGTTGAGAACTCGATGTCGTACTCCTGAAGGATAACAATCCATCGAGTGAATTTGTCGTTAACTTGGCGATGGCTAAGCAAGTACTGCATGGGGTTGGAATCTTAGACGACCTTGGTGGTGCGAAGAAAAATGTAATGGCACAGTTTCTAGACTGCAAGGACAACTGCAAGAGAAAGTTTCTCTTCGTGTTTATACTTCAAGGGTGGTCCTGAGAGGTTCTTACTAACGTAGTAAATGATGTGTTCACGATTGTCATCTCTGAGCTGGACGAGGACACCGTCTATTGATACAGTTGACGCTGATACATAGAGGATGTAGTCGCGATTGTAGTCAGGTGCACTAATTAAAGGTGCATTGGAAAGAGCTGCTTTAAGATCATCAAATGACTGTTGGGCATAGTTGTCCCAATGAAAAGGGATGTCGTGACGTAGTAAGCGGAGGAAATCGTGTCCGCGTATGGCATAATCGGGAACAAAGCGTCTGAGAAAGTTAGCTTTTCCCTGTAGACTCTGGAGTTGTCGTAAATTCCAAGGAGGTGGAATTTCGGTGATAGCTTTGACTTTGAGGGGGTCCACGGTAATATCACTTTGGGAAACAATAAAACTGAGGAGGCGCCTGGCGGTGATGCAGAATACACACTTGAGAGGATTCAAGCGGATGTTGTACTGATAACACCGTTGAAAGATGATTCGTAAATCATCGAGATGCTGGGTGCATTTCTTGGATCAAGCTGTGAGGTCATCCAAGTGGGCGAGGATGATTGCAGCCAGATTGTGGAAGATGTATGTCATTGCCCACTGAAAAGTTGCGCCAGCATTTTTTAAGCTGAAAGGCATGACACGATATGCAAAAGTACCCCACGGGGTAATGAATGTAGTTTTATACTGATCGGCTGGGTGAATTTGAATTTGGTTATAGCCAGAGAATCCATCCATAAAGGAGAGGGCCTCATGGCTAGCACAGTCATCGATAATTTGATCGATGAAAGGCGTTGGAAAGTTGTCTTTTGGACATGCATTATTGAGATCACGAAAGTCTGTGCAAACGTGGATAGTGCCCTATTTTTTGTCGACGGGTACAGGGTTGGAAACCCATGAAGTGTAAGCGATGGGGTAAATAAACCCAGTCGTACGTAATTTGTCAATTTCGGCTTTGATAGCTGCAGCCTTGGATGGGTGTAGCGGTTGCTATTTCTGGCGAACTAGTGTGATGTCAGGCCAGATGTTGATGCGATGCTCGACAATAGATGGGTCGAGCCCAGGCATTTCTGTGTATGACCAGGCGAAAATATCCCTATTTTCCGGGAACAGGGTTTTATATGCAGCGATTTCCTGAGGAGTGCAAGAAGCTCCTATGATGATTTCCTCGACGATGCCATTTTTAATGGAAATGTCGATTTTGATGGTGGGTGAAATGTTGGCCATATTACCTTCTTCGAAAGTGTCAGGGGCAAGAATGGGATTGTTGAACCAATCGATAGGCCTAGATGGGATAAAATCTTTCGTTTCAACTGTGTAAATGGGGTTTTGGTTAGGAGGCATGAGAGCTTCCTGTGGAAAGAAGAGTGCATGGTGATGTAGTGCATCCCAGGGAGAGTCCGGGCGGTGTAGCTCTTCCAGTATTTCCTCGTCACATTGGAAACGTCAGGAATATAAGGGATCGTGAGGAGTGATCTCTGTAATAGTGTGATTTTCCCTTGATAAAGAAGTAGAGGGGGCAATGCTAGTAGATGGTGAGGGTTCACTCAACATAAACCATATGTTGCAGCACTGAGGGGTACCCGTGGTGGTTGGGTGGAGAGTGTTTGTAGGGGAATGAGCAGGAGAGTTGGGGGGGTTGCAGGGTAAATCCTCAGAAACATCATTTAAGAACCATGGAGGCATTGGGAGTGCCTCGGGCTCAGGAGAAATGACATGAAGGTCCGCTAGTGACGAAGTAAGGTCATTGGTTGTCACTGCGGGTTGGTGAAGCAGGGCCAATTGGCATTGCCTATATTGTAGGATCATAGGACACTGGTATATAAAATGAGCTAATGAATTGCAAAGAGAGCAAGGGCATCTCATGCGTTCATTGAATAAAGTGGTGACATAACGGATGTCATTGATATTTGTAGAGGACATAGCAGGGCGTGGGTTGTTCTGGAAGTTCTGGTGTACAACAGCTAATGTCTGCCGAAAGCATGGAAGTGCTAGGCAATGATGGGTATAATGGCCGTACTCTGAACAGATAGCACAAGCATATTTGGTCCTCAACCCTTTACTACTGGAAGGGGTGGTGGTAGTAGTGGGACTAGCAGTAGCAACGGGTGTTGTGGGAATTTGATTGGGGGGGATTAAATTCCGTAATTCAGGTAGTGATGGACAATTGTTAGTTTGGTGGCCCTCTTTTTCACATAGAGCGCAAGGTGGTGGGATGCGAGGAGGAAGTGGAGCGGTGGGATCCTTCTTCGTTCTCCTACCCCCAGCTGTGGTAGGGGGGGTAGTGAGTATGGGGGTAGTAGGAGTAAGGACGGGAATCGTCATGGGGAGGCCTTCCTATGGGGGAAGCGATGGGCGAGGGACTATCTCAGGTGGATGTAAATACCACACTAGGATTGCTAACACCATATTGGGTAGTGTGAGTATTGCGGCTACCTAAAAGGCTTTTATACTGGGTGGAGGGTAAAAGAAGGGAATTTGAGTGAGGGGATGGGGGACTGTCTCCCAAATGGGACTATGCGCCTGAGTGGATGTGGATTCGTGGACGGTTGGGGTCGATGAGTGCATAGGAGGCTCTAGTGGGAGTTGATCTGCGACTATTGAGACACCAGGAATTACTGAAGCCTCCTCAGGAGGATTATCATCCTCTTTGTGAGTTCAGTTAGATGAGATGACACATACTTGATTAGCAGGGTGAAGGAGTGGTGGTGCTCCATGGTACGTTCCTAACAAGGATGGATCTTTAAAAATCCCAGGACCCATCTTGATGAGTGGATATGCATCTTGGTTTGTGCGAATGAGGGGAAGAATGTTATCAAGATTGGCAGATGGGTTAGGCTCATAATGTGAGACTTGGTTGATGGTCACGATCTTTCCATTGTGGGGGAACATGATTGTCCAAAAGATGGAAGATGCCATTGCCTTCATAGCATACATGTAGCTACGTCCGAACAAGATATTGTAATCGAGCGGAGCGTCGATAACTTCGATGTCAATGAGAATAGTTTTGCCTCCGAGTTCAATGGGGACATTTTGGAAGAGCCCTTCAGGAGATGATGGTCGTCCGTCATAAGCTCATAATGTGATGGCGGAGGGTATGAGTTCCGGGGAACCAAGTTTCTGCCATACTGTTTTGGACATGATGCATGTAGATGCACCTTCATCGATGATACATCGATGGATGGTGATGTTCCGTATTTTTACTGGTATTTGAATAGCGACCAGGGAGGGAAGATGAGGTTTGTTGTTATCAAGATCAAAGGTGATGAGTCGAGTATCGGCTGGGTCGACTGCCTCTAAGGCGGAAAGTAGTGATTTCCGCTATGTAGGGCAAGTCTGGAGGACTTCCAAGACTGACATGGCAGCTGGGGATTGCGCTAAGTCATCGACCAAGCTATAGTTATGAGTTGCCCTAGCCTGTGGGTTGTGAACATTCCTATGCAAAGGGATGCGAGGGATGCGTAATGGTGGTTTGGCAGAAGGGCAAGGGATTACCAACGGGGGCCCTGTTGGTGCAGGGTTTGTCTTTGGAGAGACAGGAGTAGACTCAGCTGGTGTATGATACTGACGATTACGTGTTTGCAAAAGGATTTCTTCCTCACTGGTGAGGAGAATGGTTGATTTTGTTGGATTGTTGGCGTTGTGGTATTGAACCACCTGAGGTGGGCGATGCTGTGTGTCCTGTTGTGTGTTTATCACACCTTGATGTAGGATAGGATTTTGCAACACGGCGGGAGGGGGTTGTTGCGCGTATTGTTGGGGTGCCTGCTGAGGGGCAGGTGGTGCAAGAGAAGGGGGAAGGATCCCAGAGTCTTTCAACCGTTTGAAATCAGTGATCTAGGGGAAATGGTGAGTGTAATGACCGAACTCACCATAAAGGGCACAAGGGAAGATGGTTTTAACATTATTTTGCTCTTGGCATTTGTTGGTATTATTGCCCCCCTGGGGGTTTTGGTTCCCTTGATTCTGGTTGCCCCCAGTGGGTTGGTGCTATGGGGGTTGATTCCCGCCTTGTCCTGGGTTGTTGTTATTCATGTTCCGTCCTTTCTTCTTGGCATTGTTCGATGGATGAGTTGGGTTGGCTGTGTTCAACTATTCAAATTTTTGGTATTGTTGAGCAGCAGAGGGTTGAACAAAATTTACCCCCACATGAGGATGTGGGGGAGCCATGGGTTGTGGAGGACCAGGAAATGGGAAGTATGGATTTTGTGGTGGTACCAATCCATAAGGTACATAGGAAGGCGTAGTGCTTTCGCTAGTACTATAAGCTGATGTTGNTGAGTTGAAGTGCGAGATGAGCCATGGGTTGTGGAGGACCAGGAAATGGGAAGTATGGATTTTGTGGTGGTACCAATCCATAAGGTACATAGGAAGGCGTAGTGCTTTCGCTAGTACTATAAGCTGATGTTGAGGGAGTACCACTAGTGGCTAGAAGAGGTGGATGTATGGGAAGTGCCAATGCTGGTCCACTGATGGGTGGAGGTATAGCAATAGGGTATGGCTGTTGATAAGGGGGTGGGGGGTAATAAGAAGTGCCCCCATATGCCGTAGGGTATTGAGGTGTTCCATACATCGGTGGTGGTTGGGGTTGTGGACCATGGTGTGTGGTGGCACCTATTAGTCCGTCTACTGAGTGAGACATC